>CAUYON010025208.1:0-12748 GCA_963573935.1 Arctocebus calabarensis | reverse complement strand
CTCACGCTGTCTCCCTGTGTCCCCAAAGGGAAGTTTCTGGGCAGATCCCGCCTGGCAGAGATGCCTGAAGTCCTCTCTCCCCAGTCTCACTGTGCCCAGCCGCAAGGAAGCTGTTACTCGTCCGCCATCTTGCTCCGCCTTCTATGAAACATGGTTATATTATCTTCAATTTTATCTCTTAAACCACTGTATTATTTATGTATTGCTGCCTAACAACAACTCCCAGACTCAGTGGCTTAAGGTTTCCTTGATTTTGTCGGTGAGTTGTTCATTCTCATGATGGTTTGTGTAGGTTGGCTGGGAAATTATTTTTCAGGGTTCTTTTGAACTCGCTTGTTGAGTTGCACTCAGCCTGGCAAGCCAGCGTGGTCTAAACTTAGCTGTGACAGGATGGAAGGCCATTCTCTCCATGTCTAACAATCATCTGGAATGTCAACTGGGACACCTCAATTGTCCTTCGCATGGCCTCTTGCCCGCTCAGAATAGCAGAAGTATTCTGAAAGGGCAAAGGCAGATGCTGCAAGGCCACTTAAAACCCATACTCCTGAACTTGGAAAATGTCACTTGAACTACAATCTTGGTCAAACCAAGTCACAAGCCAACCCAGATTCATGAAGTGGAAAAACAGACTCTATCTTTGGATCAGAGCAGCTGCAAAATATTTTAGTCATGTCTTCCAATCTACCAGGCTATGCAAGTGAGATAACAAAATTCAGTCCCCAGTGACAGCTAAGCAGATTACAACAAAAAGTACTCTTTCCTCAATACTATTTACTACCATCCTCTAGAAAATTACAATAACTACAGATTACAATTACAAAATTACAATATCAACAGATCTATGAGGAGTACTAATAAGAATGATATGTCCTGCAAATATTCAAAGCACACACATACATAACTAAATAGTAGTTAATAGTAGTTCTATTCAATTTCATATTGATGGTCACTGTATTAAAGGTAATAAAAGTTAGGATATCCATAGGCACTTGGAGATAATAAAATAAAGGGGGTTGGAAGGCAGCAATCTTAGTCTTAAATTGCTTATGACAATAATAGATTGCAGTAGTCAAGAATTCAGACTACAGTTAGAGTCTCAAATGAAATCCTGGCTTCATCATTCATGAATGGTGTGATCTTAAGCAAAGTGCTTCTCTGTGCCTTCCTCTCCTCACCTGCAAAATGGGGATGATAATAAAAACTTCTCCCATCATCTCATAGTAAGAAGTGAGGGATGTAAACCACATAGAGAGTGGTTGGCATCTAGTAAGTGCTGAATAAACACTTACTGTTTTTGTCGCCATCACTGTCATCATCATCACTGGTGAAATGGGGAAGCCATCAATATGAAAAAGGGAGAGAGGTTTCTTCTAAATGGAATCATCCTGATAACCAAAATAATAAATGATCACATGACATCAGGTCCCATCTGTAAACCCAAGCTGTATGTTTGGAAGAAAAATTTTAAAGACAATAACTTGGATCATTTCTGAGATAAAATTTTAACCAGGCATTTGCCCAAAAATCTTCAAAATTTGGAGAACTAGATTATGTATGTTGTCAAATAATTAGGAATGACACAACAAGGATAAAAGTAAATGATGAAAAGCAGGAATTGTCCAAGGACTTCGGCTGGGTATATTGTTAAAATATCTGGATTTCATAAACCTCTGAGTAATCTCTTAGAAATTGAGGGTTTTGTGGTGAATATCAGTAAGCTTCCATAAGAAATGTGTTCAACACATATTTACATATTACAGGTTGAACATTCCAAACCCCCAAATCTGAAATACTCCAGAATCTGAAACTTTTTGAGTGCCAACATGACACTCA
Organism: Arctocebus calabarensis; assembly: GCA_963573935.1. Lineage (NCBI taxonomy): Eukaryota > Metazoa > Chordata > Mammalia > Primates > Lorisidae > Arctocebus > Arctocebus calabarensis. The sequence continues at coordinate 10,915 of CAUYON010025208.1, read as the reverse complement.
AAGGAAATGCTTATTGGAGCATTTTAAATTTTGAATTTGTGGATTTGGTATGTTAAGCCAGTAAGCATAACACAGATATTCTAAAATATAAAAATTAAAAATCTGACACACTTCTGCTCCCAAGCAATTTTAATAAGGGATACTCAGCTTGTATATAGTAGTAACTCTCCAGTTACTCCTCAAAGTTCTACTCCATGAATATGGGGGTGTGTGTGTTTGCACTTCAGTACAATCCAGGAATCCCAAGAGATTTTCAGGATTAATCAGAATTAGAGTGCTCTACTCCCACTGAAACATGGTCGATGGGCCCGCAGCAGCACCCTCACGTGGTGCTTATTTAAATGCAGAATCTCAGGCCCCATCACAGATCTTCTGAATCAGAATCTGCATTTTAATATGATCTTCATATGATTCCTATACATGTTAATGTTTGAAAATAACTAAACAACTTTTTGTCACAGTGGCTTTGCTTCATTTTCCAAATCATTTACAAACATTACAAACTTGGCATTTATATTACTAGCTATGTGATCACTAGTCACATTATTTCCTATGAATCACTGTGACAAACTGCAAAGAAATAAACTAACTGTTCATTTTTGTCACAGCTGGCATTTATGTCTCAAGGCATTTAGTCTTGAAATAAAGACTTCAGAATATCACAATATTATTTATCCTTGTGTGGTGGTAATGTTGGCACTTTTGTTTATAGTATAGGTAAAAGGGCCAGATGTGGTCCCAGCACTTTGGGAGAAGTGGTTGGACTTCTTGAGTTCAGGAGTTCGAGACCCGCCTGAGAAAGAGCAAGACCCTCTCTCTAAAAACAGCCAGACATCTTGGCGAATGTCTCTTTCTCAGCTTCTCAAGAGGCTGAGGCAAGAGAATTGCTTGAGCCCATGAGTTTGAGGTTGTTGTGAGCTATGCCAGAGCACTCTACTGAGGGTGACAAAGAGACACTCTGTCTCAAAAAAAAAAAAAAAAAGTACAGGTAAAAGTCTCTGGTAGCTATTATGTTTTTCCTTCTCCTACCTTTTAAGAAACTTCAAACTTTAGTCCTTTAAGGGAGGGTGCAGGTGGCTGACCCTTATAATCCCAGCACTCTGGGAGGCAAGGTGGGTGGATTGCCTAAGCTCATAGGTTTGAGACCAGTCTGAGCAAGAGCAAGACTCGGTCTCTAAAAAAATAGCCAGGCATTGTGGCAGGCACCTGTAGTGCCATCTATTGAGAGGCTAAGGCAAGAGAATCGCTTGAGCCCAAGACTCTGAGGTTGCTGTAAGCTGTGACACCACAGCATTCTACCAAGGGTGACAAAGTGAGACTTTGTCTCAAAAAATAAATAAAAAAACTTCTGTACTTTAATGTTAATTTCTCCCTAATTATATTGCTCAGTTGTATATCACTTCTTTTTTTTTTTTTTCGAGACAGAGTCTCACTTTTTTGCCCCCTAAGTAGAGTGCTCAAGCGATTCTCTTGCCTCAGCCTCCAAGTAGCTGGGACTATAGGCACCCACCACAATGCCCAGCTATTTTTAGAGATGGGGTCCTGCTCTGACTCAGGCTGGTCTCAAACTTATGAGCGTAGGCAATCCACCCACCTCGGCCTCCCAGAATGCTGGGATTACATGCATGAGCCACTGTGTCCAGCCCAATCACTTTGTTGTCTAACAGAGCACTTTAGTGGATAAAACATAGTGCAATTTCTTTTTGTGACTTTGCCTCATTCATTCATATATAATAATTAATGAGCTCAATGTGTTTCAGGCTTTATACTCGTGAAAATAGCACAGAGGAGAATAAAATACAATCTATTTTTTTTTTGAGATATATCAATCTAATAGAAAAGACAAATGAGATCAGCAATCTGAACTCAAGTCAGTAAGCAGTTTAGTAGCATTTTAAGGGCTGCAAAAGAGAGGGTCACGAGGAAACTTACATAGAATGAACTGACCCAACTGAGGCAACTTTTTGAGGAAAGGTGTTACAGTCAGTAGAGGCAAAACAGGAAAAGGTATGAAATAGCCTGATACATTTGGGGAATATCCTACTTCACTATGGTTGAAGCGAAGAATAAGGTCAGACAATTAAGTTCGAGAACTTGCCACTGTGAACTTATGTTGGCAGCACTGTACAAACAACTTAGTATGGTTTCATAACCTTGGTTTGTCAGTGTCTCACAACTGTTCATGTTGATGTGTGGCAGTGTCTTGCTCAGTGGAGTGAATGATTGTTGTTGCGTGTTTTTGTGTGCCATCCGATGACAGCTCTGATAGTCATTCCTGAAAAGGGGTTCCAAAATTGACTAGGTGTTGGGATCGGTGCCTAGCTTCCCCAGGGGAGTACGTTGAAGGTGACCACAGTGATATCCAGGAATGAGGAATGCAGCATGTTTTCTAGGATGAGTTTGCAAACTTATTGTCCAACCTTGTATGTGCTTGTGTTTAGACATATAGTTGGAAATGTTGGCAGAGGCTACATGCAGTATGCCAGGCTAAAGAGTTTAAACAGTATACTGATGGCAACGGGGAGCCACTGAAGGATTTAGTCAGGAGAGTGAGATCAGCAGAGGCCAGTTTTGCAAAGACCACACTGCAGACTCAAGGAGGACAGAACTGAGACAGTGGGTTGTAGCTCTGACTTTCATTATAAGCTTGGCCTCAAACGAGTCTTTCCTCCTCTTTACACCAGTTATTTCTCTTGGAAAATGGTAATTTTAAGGCAACTCAAGTACATTGAAAAAGAAGTTGATACGACAGACAGTGAAAATTTTACTGTAACAAAACAATCTCTTACTTCAGACCAACTGAAGGAAATGTCGTCATTCGGTATCATTGGGATTTTCAGCTGCCATGTTGATTCTGAAAGTCTAGGGATTTCCTAAAACATGGTCTTGCTGCCTAATTTACTTTGACTTAAAAAAAAATGCATGCGTGTGTGTGTGTGTACATATATACACGTACAAAGGTGTAAACAAATATGTAACTATTTGTTCAAGTGAAAGCAATTACCTGCAATTAAAGCTTGTCAGTCAACATTTCCTGAGTTTCAGACCTCACTGCACATTACACCTGCCTGCAGTGAAAAACTAATGGGGCTTAAGAGACATCCATCTCACTGGCTAATCCCTTGGCTCAGTTTGAAAAAGCATTAGGAAAATACTGCAGCTGAACCTGCTTGAAATGCATTCCTCAGTGACTATTAAGGAAGTCAGCAAGGGAAATATTTTCTTTTGTCTAAAAAATTTTATTTATTTATATAAGTATGTATATATGTATTTATAAAATACAAAAAGATCAGGGGCACAAACTGGTGACTCCTGGATCAAATATTTTAGCACACTGCTCTGTCGGATTGATTTGTGAATTTTAAAAACTGACAAATTTCATACAAGAATCCAGATGTGGTGGGCAAGGGACCTGAAGAGAAACTTCTGTAAAGAAGACAGGCACACGGCCTACAGACACGTGAAAAACTGCTCATCATCCTTAATCATCAGAGAAATGCAAACCAAAACTACATTGAGATATCACCTAACTCCAGTAAGATTAGCCCACATCACAAAATCCCAAAACCAGAGATGTTGGAGTGGATATGGAGAAAAGGGAACACTTCTACACTGTGGTGGGAATGCAAACTAATACGTCCTTTTTGGAAAGATGTTTGGATAATACTTAGAGATCTAAAAATAGACCTGCCATTTGATCCTATAATTCCTCTACTAGGAATATATCCAGAAGACAAAAAAACACATTACAACCAAGATATTTGTATCAGAATGTTTATGCAGCACAATTCATAATTGCTAAGTCATGGAAGAAGCCCAAGTGCCCATCAACCCACGAATGGATTAATAAATTCTGGTATATGTACACCATGGAATATTATGCAGCCTTACAGAAAGATGGAGACTTTACCTCTTTCATGTTTACATGAATGGAGCTGGAACATATTCTTCTTAGCAAAGTATCTCAAGAATGGAAGAAAAGTATCCCATGTACTTAGCCCTACTATGAAACTAATTTATAGCTTTCATATGAAGGCTATAACCCAATTATAGCACAAGAATATGGGGCAAGGGGCAAGGGAGGGGAGGGGGGAAGATGAGTGGAGAGAGGATAATTGGTGGGATCACGCCTATGGTGCATCTTAGAAGGGTACAAGTGAAACTTACTAAATGCAGAATATAAATGTCTTCATACAATAACTAAGAAAATGCCATGAAGGCTATGCTAACCAGTTTTATGAAAATATTTCAGATTATATATGAAACCAGCACATTGTACCCCATGATTGCATTAATGTACACAGCTATGATTTAATTAAAAAAAAATCCAGAAGTAGGACTTGCTCATGAAATCAGAAAGGCTGGCAAGGATCAGCTACATTCAGCTGCGTGGCTGAGTCCAGGCTCTTCACCAGTCAGGCTCCTGCATTTACCTGTTTGCTATAAACATTCAAGTTTTTTTAACTCCCAGATTTTAGAAAGGAACAAGATTAAATTACCCACTGATAACCCAGTTGTGGCCCAAACTTCATATCCACTCAGTTATGTTCCTTCACTTCTTTCAATTAGCCTCTATGAATAATTGGTCTCTATATTTAGCTACCTAACTTCTGTCTTTTCTAATCTGTAGCCGTGTATTGACTGCTGTCTGTATTCATCTACTTAGCTACTGCTTTGATACCTACATCTGATATGTCTTGAGGGTCTCCCCCCTTATTAATTAATTGTCTTATTCTCTATATGTGGTTTGAAGAATAGAATTCCATATCAAGGATCAGTACCCTCTTTGTGCAAAGGTCCAGAGAGTAAATATTTTTAATTTTGCAGGTTGTATAGTTCTATCCAATGATTCAAATCAGCCATAGCACAAAAAGTAGCCAATGTCTGTTTGGTCTGCCATAACAAAATATACTAGATTGGGTGGGGATTTCTAATTTACATTTTATAAAGATGGGGGTCTCAGAATGCTGCCCAGGCTGGTCTCAAATCCTAGCCTCAAGAAATACTCCTGCCTTGGTTTTCCAAAGTGTCAGGATTACAGCATGAGCCTTCATGCACTGCCAGATTGAGTGGTTGGAACAATAGAAACTTGTTTCTCACGGTTGTAGAGGCTGGAAATCCCAGATCAAAGTGCCAGCATGGTAGGGCCCTCGGCCTTCCTTGCAAGCAGGTGAGTGCTCTCCTGGCCTCTCCTCCCCACGGAGGACAGGTTCTATCTCTTCTTCTTCCTATCAGATTAAGGTCCCACCCTTAGGATCCCATCTAGCCTTAATTGTTTCACAAAAGATCTGTCTCTACATACATTCATATACATTCACACTGGGGGTTAGGCCTTCCACACATGCATTTGAAAGGGACATACTTCAGTTCACAGCAGATATGCTGTGAGTGAATAAGCATGACAATATTCCAGTAAGACTCGATTTTCAAAAACAGGCAACAGGCTGAATTTAGTTTGTGTGCTGCATTTTGCCAACTCCTGTTCTATATTATTTCTTGATTAATTTTGAAAGTCTGTTTTTAGGCAGAAACATTGCACCCTTAGCAGGGACAGAAGAAAAGGAACCATTTCATTCCTTGGCTAGGAGTTCTGTTTCCCACCATCTGTCACTGAGCCAGAGGCCCCACACTGAACAGGCAACACCCCCAGCCACCTCTCTTTGTTTACATCCTACCCACACGACCTTCAGCAATCAGCACAGTGTCACCACAACATTCTTTGTTGTTTTCATGGAAGGGCTGTGATGACAAGAGCTACCTAGCTGTGGAGGTAAACACGGAGCTGACAGGAGAGAGGCAGATGGGCTAGCAGGTACGCTGCTTACCACTGCTGGGCAGATGTTTAACCTTGACATGAATAGTAATTAAGCAGAACCTCAGAACCCAGGGCCTCCCCAGGAACCAATTAATAATTTGGTGGGGGAAATGTTACATGCAAATTTCCCCTACAGAGCACTTCAGAGGGAGCTTCCCCCCTCCACCCAGTGGACTGAGCTGGGGAATGATTTGTAACAATGTCCTATGGCGCTGGTGGGAACAAATTGTAATTAGGTAAATTAAATGAGTGTCCCATGTACATCAATTAGTTTCTGTTTACAAGATACACAGCACTTCCTGCTACCTGTGTTTCATGGAGGCTTCATCTTGACAGCAGCTCTCTCACCCTCTCCCCCTTCCAACCCTTTGACACCCACCCGCAGTGAAGCCTTTGCCTCTGGTTAATTCTCCTTCGGTTCCTTTATTTTATTTATTTATTTTTTTAATAAAAAATCTTTATCACCCTCAGTAGAGTGCACCCCCCATGTACTTACTTTGTAACAACTATATATCAGTGTAACACTGCAAGTAGTATTGTGACTTTTAAAAGCAAAAAAAGAAAAAAAAAACATCCCCTAGTCCACTTCAAATGCGGTTTATAAAAATCCATGTATCTAGAGCAAATTGCTCTTTCTGGGCACAACAGTGATAACATCCGTTTCCTCTCCTACTGAGGCAAAGAAAATAAAATAAGCCTTCTATGCAAGAATGGTAGGCACAAGTTGGGGACTTCCCCGCAGAGTAAATTGTTTGGGGGAAGGCACATGATTCAATATAATTGTCCCAAGTTAGGTCCCCCTACTGTGGGTTTATGTGGGACTGAGTCATCCCACTAAGAAAAAAAGCCTCACATAAAATGCAGTTAAATAATCAGCCTCTCAGTTCTCACTACTTAGATTGTGTGGCGTTAACCCCCCTCAATGCTATAACTGTGTTCCCATTGAGCTGTCAAAATTTGCATGCTAAAATTTCATGGAAGAAAAAAATCAAAATGATTTCTTTACTGTATAGGGCCCCGACAGGAAAAGAATAAATAAAAGCAAACTTTAAGCCTTCACTATAATTTAGTCCTAATGGTTTCTTCATCTTAGACTGAAGTTTTCAGATGCTAAACCTTCATTCACTACCATTATTTACTTTTCAACAGAAGCTGTTATCCATTTCACCCTGGTAATACTGATCATTCAGGAGGTAAAGGGTTTCCAAGCAAGATGGACAATGAGGAAGGAGTGATGGGGATCTGGGGGTCTAGAGGCCAGTTGGTGCTTTCCTGGCAGGTCAGCACCCCCTGATAGGGAGGAGGGGTCCAAGGCACGGTGAGAGGTGGGGACAGGTGCCCACTAGGTGCATGGCTTAGAACACCTCAGCACTGAAGGCCGAAGCATGGTTTGCCTCTTCTGTCTTTTGTGATTTGAGGAAAGGAGATGTGTGGACCAGGAGCAAAAGGACCCAAGGATACCCTGCTCCACTGAAGGAAGAGCCAATGAATGTCCCAGGACTCGAGACTCAAATTCAGCAAAATGCTCGGGCTCAATTTGAGAATGCTTTTTATAGTTAACTGCTTTATATTTATTATGTAAATGATTATATTATATGGCTAGATGAACAGATAGATGAGTATTTCTATTAAAGTCTATCTTTTCTGCACCCCGTAAAGCTTCCCGTCTGTGGTGCTGTCTTCATTCCATCATCCCAGGTTAAACACTGTTGTCTGTGTCACCACAAACTCTTCAAAAGCAGTCCTTTTCTTTCTTTTGCACCACTCCCTCCCCCAGTGCCACTGGAGTGCAGTGGTGAGCACAGCACAGCATGGGTGCTCAGAATACAGTCTCACATACATTCCAATAGATCCAATATCCACAAATTGGATATAGCAAAGGAAAGCAAAATCCTTAAGCATTTCGGGTGTCAAGGAAGGACAGTCAGTCACAATCCTGGATCTTGGGGATGAAGCCCCAACTGCTAGGCGTGCCTCACCTCTGGCCTCTGCCAGCATCACTGCCCTCCTCTTACCAGTCCCCATGCCACCTCTGCTCCACTCATACGGATTTGCTTTGCCATTGTGTAATAAACATGTTCTTTCCTGATCGTAGAATTTTTTTCTCCTGTTACCTCCTGATCTTCATCACACCAGCTGACGAGCAACGTCCAATTGTTCATTGTGTCTTTGTGTTCATTGCGTTGTGTTAAAACTCACCTCCTAGAGAGAATCTACCTTCTCCTTTTTCATGGTCCCACAGCAGCCTACTACCCTCCTTTGCTATTGCCACCACGTGTGATGTTCAGTAGCTGTCCTTACGATGTGCTCTGGGTTTGAAGAGAGGGAAGGGGCTCCTAACTCAGGAGATGTGTCTCCTGCCTGGTTATGTGCAAGGGTGGATGGATGGAGGATGAGTGGATGAAGGGATGAAGGGGTGCATAGGTAGAAGGACAGATGAACAGGTGCATAGGTGAATGGGTAGATTTTTCTCTCTCTTCCATTTTGGGGCTGGAGACACAGGGCTCTGCTGGGGGCTAGGTTCTTCAGCGCAGAGCTGAGAGGACACTGGGGCTATGCAGGTGACCACTGCAGGGGGCAGACCAAAGGGCAGACCCGGAGCTGTCAATCAGAAGAGAAGGAGAAGAGACAGGTGTGCTCTGAGGACGAGAGACAGCAGCAAGCCTGCCATGGTAAGAAGTCTGGAGACCTCTTGGAGGGGAGCTATTTCACTGTAAGGCCTGGATAAATAGAGGTTTCCTGGCTTTCTCTGATGAGCAATGGAAGCTGTGAACATGCTGAGCTGTTTTAAACAAACATACAAACTTAAGAAAAGGGTCATCCTATAAAGTATTTTCTTCTTGAAGTTTAACACAGGGATATGCTCTATTGTTTTATATTTTTTATTTTTCCAAGCCAGCAGAGCAACGACGGACTATAAAGCTCACATTTAACATGGCCTAACTCAGTGGTTCTCAAACCTGACTGGAAATTAGAATCACAAAAGAGTTTTTAAAAAATTAAAAAAGCCCTAGGGAGCCCGGACTCCACCCACAGTCAAACTATGTAAGTCAGAGACTCTGTGTGTGTGTGTGGGTGCGTGAGTGTGTGTGTGTGTGTGTGTGTGTGTGTGACAGAGAGAGAGAGAGAGAGAGATCCTGATTTAATTTTATTTTGTCTCACCTCAAATCTTCTGTAATATGGTGTTATAAAAAGAAATGTGCAATTTTATCTCTATCCAGATATAATTTTTAATTGTTTATCTGCCACATACATTGCACATAATAGGTACTTAATAAATGGCCTCAAGAGAACAAGGGAAGAGGTTGAATTTCCCAGCTGACAGGATTGAAGATTAGATTCTGAAATTAAATCAACTTCAAAAAATACAGCAGGCTCGGCGCCTGTGGCTCATTGGGCTAAGGCACCAGCCACGTACACCTGAGCTGGCAGGTTCGAATCCAGTCCAGGCCCACCAAACAACAATGACACCTGCAACCAAAAAATGGCCGGGCGTTGTGGCGGGTGCCTGTAGTCCCAGCTACTTGGGAGGCGAAGGCAAGAGACTAGCTTCAGTCCAGGAATTGGAGGTTGCTGTGAGCTGTGATGCCACAGCACTCTATCCAGGTGACAGCTTGAGGCTCTGTCTCGAAAAAAAAAAAATACAGCATATGACATTGTGCATGTGAATCTACAGACTGGGATTCATGCTCATTATGCATATTTATGTTACAAGATGTAACACAACCAGAGCAATGGCATTTATCTTGTGTGGGAACGTCTCACCTACAGACTATGTAATAGTAGCATAACAAAGGATTGGTGATGGTTTGTAGAGATCAGATGTTCCAGGAGAGACCTGAGCTAACGAGTATGGAAAGGAGATACTAGCTGCTTCATGTAGCCTATTCTGTCCTCAGCATTACAGTCAGAGGTGTCTAACACAGAACCTCTGCCTTGAGGGGAAGAGGGTTCATAGTCTTAAAGAGGAGATAAATTTAAAAAATAAATATTGGGTTTGGTGTGGTGGCTCACACCTAGAATCCCAACACTCTGGAAGGCCCAGGCCATTGGGTTGCTTGCGCTTAGGAGTTTGATACCAGCCTGATCAAGAGCAAGACCTCATCTCCACTAAAAATAGAAAAATGAGCTTTCTGCCTGTGGATGCTGCCGAGGAAGCATCGTTAAAGTCTCTCTTCCCACTGCTGTCATGTCTAAGTCGGAGTCTCCTAAAGAGCCGGAACAGCTCCGGAAGCTCTTCATTGGAGGGTTGAGCTTTGAAACGACTGATGAGAGTCTGAGGAGCCATTTTGAGCAATGGGGAACACTCACAGACTGCGTGGTAGTGAGAGATCCAAACACCAAGCGCTCCAGGGCCTTTGGGTTTGTCACATACGCCACCGTGGAGGAGGTGGATGCAGCAATGAAGGCAAGGCCACACCAAGTGGATGGAAGAGTTGTGGAACCAAAGAGAGCTGTTTCCAGAGAAGATTCTCAAAGATCTGGTGCCCACTTAACTGTGAAAAAGATCTTTGGTGGTGGCATTAAAGAAGATACTGAAGAACATCATTTAAGAGACTATTTTGAACAGTACGGGAAAATTGAAGTGATTGAAATCATGACTGATCGAGGCAGTGGCAAGAAGAGGGGCTTTGCTTTTGTTACGTTTGATGACCATGATTCTGTGGATAAGATTGTCATTCAGAAATACCATACTGTGAATGGCCACAACTGTGAAGTAAGGAAAACTGTCAAAGCAAGAGATGGTTAGTGCTTCGTCCAGCCAAAGAGGTCGAAGTGGTTCTGGGAACTTTGGTGGGGGTTGTGGAGGTGGTTTTGGTGGAAATGACAACTTTGGCCGTGGAGGAAACTTCAGTGGTCGTAGTGGCTTTGGTGGCAGCCGTGGTGGTGGTGGTGGATATGGTTGCAGTGGGGATGGCTACAATGGACTTGGTAATAGTGGTGGTTATGGAGGAGGCGGCCCTGGTTACTCTGGAGGAAGCAGAGGCTATGGAGGTGGTGGACAGGGTTATGGAAACCAGGGCAGTGGCTATGGCGGGAGTGGCAGCTATGACAGCTATAACAACGGAGGAGGCGGAGGCGGCTTTGGCGGTGGTAGTG
>CAUYON010025207.1:0-36558 GCA_963573935.1 Arctocebus calabarensis | reverse complement strand
TTTTTATATTCTTCTCTTAATTGATTCTGTTTTTGGATTTCTTTTTCTGCTTTATCAGCATTTTCCTTCATTTCTTCCTTAATTTCCTTGATTGTTTTCATCATCTGTATTCTAAATTCCCTTTCTGACATTTCTAACATTTCCTTATAGGTGGAATCCTCTACAGTATCTACCTCACAGCCCCTTGTGGGGGTTGCTCTGGACTGTTTTTTCATGATGCCAGGAGTTTTCTGCTGGTTCTTCCTCATGAATCCTTTTACCTGTTTCCTTGTCCTAATTTTCCTTTCACTTCCTCCTGCTCTTTAATTTGCCGTGCTTCTGGACTAGGGTCTTGATGAGTCCTTTTGGTACAGGACTAGAGGATGATAAGATTGAAGAGCAAGAAGGGAAAAAAGAAAGAAAGAGAGAAAAAAAAAGAAAGAAAAGAAAAGAAAAAGAGGGGAGGAGAAGGGGTAGGTAGAAGCTACTATTGACCAAAAGTAGAACGGCACAGAAAGAGGGGGACAGGAGCAATATAGGTGTACAGTAGGATACTTTGACCCAACCTTAAGAGCCCCCAAACTCTGGGGGTGCCTGGTTGGGTGATTAGGTCAGCAGTTCTTTGCCAGCCTGTTTGGACATAGTACCCCACCTCCACCAAGTAGAGAGGGAAGAGAAAAATGCAATAAATCAAATCAAAACAAGCAAACTGAAAGCTTTACAGGATAAGATTGGAGGAAAAAAATTACTATGGGTAGAAACACTAGCAAAATTGAAGTCTAATTGTTGAAAAAGGCAACAATGGAAAATTATATTTAAACTCAAAAAATGAAGAAATAAAAGAAAGAAAAGAAAAATCTTTAAGGAAAATGTTGAAATTAAAAACAAAACAACAATAATGAAAACAAACAAACAAATAACAACAACAAAAAGAAAACCCACAAAACAAAACAAAACCAAAAACAAAGCAGTATATATACCTTGCTGAATATTGTCTGGGCAAGAGGTGATCTTCTGGGGAACAATATGTTAATCACAATCTTGATATGGCTGAACAAGATGGAGACCAGAGGCCTCTAATGATTTCTCAATCCTCGCAGGGTGGAGTGCTTAAATCCTCCTCAGCCTGTTTAGAAGGCACTTTAAATTGCTAACTTGGGCTAAGCAGAAGCTTTTCCAGGAAAGCGCTTGTCACTGGGATCACTCCTTAAGTGGTTATCCACTTACCCAGTGTGCCAAAACCGGTCTCACTCTATGCCCCTGAGGGCTAAGGCTTCAAGGCGTCTCAGTTCCTGCCTTTAGGCTGCTCAGTCACTAGATTACTCGCTCCCTGCAACCCTGAGGGTGGAGCTTGCTGGGGCAGTTCTCCTACGATGGCTCCACACAGCCCACAACCAAACACTGGTAGCTTCGTCTGGCTTGGTGGCTCAGTCTGGAGCCCCAGACAACACTCAAATACCCCCACACTCTTGCCTCAGTACTCCCAAGGTAGTTCAACTGAGTGCCAATTCCAAAAGAAACCCAAACAGCTCACAGGTAAGGCCTTTCCAGTTCGCAATCTCACTGCTGCTGTAGCCACAGCTGCCGGCAGGATTAGACCGAAGGAACACACGCAACCACTTGCCAGATCTCCACTGCTTTGCCTTCCTCAGGGGGTCCAGAAGTCTCACGCTGTCTCCCTGTGTCCCCAAAGGGATGTTTCTGGACAGATCTCGCCAGCCAGAGATGCCTGAATTCTTCTCTCCCTAGTCTCACCGTGCCCAGTTGCAAGGAAGCTGTTACTCGGCTGCCATCTTAAAGCCACCTCCTGCCTGTGATTTTTAAAAATATTGTTTTTAAGGCAAAGTTTAAAAAAACAGACATTTCTTACAATAATCCCTTCTATCTCCTCAGGTTTTGGTGCATATATAATGGTCTGAGACTTTGGAGACTTGTTTCTTTGATATGATGCACCAATTACATTATGCACTGAAGATGTGATGGCTCGTGCCTCCCAAAGAACATCTTTCTTATCTAGATAGCTTCTTTTTATTCTAAGAAATGCAATTTTATACACATTGAAGAAAATGCAGGGAATATAGATGCTGGGTCATGAGTGATAAAATACAAATGTACAGATAATCTAAAACTTAAAATTATTCTGAGTCAAGTACAAACTGCAAAAATGCAAGAAAGAAAGAACTGAGATGACAATGAAACAAGGAGTTGGTTTTTTGAAAAAATAAAATAAAATAGATACACCTTTGGCCAGACTAACTAGAAATAGGAAAGTAAAATCTCTAGTAACCTCAATCAGAACAGAGTAAGGGGAAATAACAACAGATACCACAGAGATATAAGAGATTATCTCTAAATACTACAAGAAACTCTATGCCCAGAAATTTTTTTTTAAGATTAGTCAAGTGCGGTAGTGAGAATAGGGGAAAGAGGAGAACAAAGAGTTCAATCTGTAACTGACTGAACAATCAAGTAAGATAACTCACTACCTTTGGACCAACCATATGCCCAGAAATTTAACAAGGAAGTGGATGTGAAGGAAATGGATCAATATTGGAATAACATCCTCTCCATAGACTTAACCAGGAAGAAATAGATCTCCTGAAATTGAAATCACCAATTTCAAGCACTGAGATCAAAGAAACAATAAAAAATTTCCCAACAAAAAAATGCCTGGTTCAGATGACTTCACAACAGAAATTTATCAAACCTTCAAAGAAGAGCTTATTCTCATACTGCAGATATTATTCCAAAATATTGAGGAGGAAGGAATCTTCCCCAACACATTCTACAAAGGAAACATCACACTGATACCAAAACCAGGAAAAGACCCGACTAAAAGGGAGAACTTCAGACTAATTACACTAATGAATATAAATGCAAAAATTCTCAACAAAATCCTAGCCAATAGATTAAAGCTTATCATCAAAAAGGTCATACATCATGATCAAGTAGATTTCATCCCAGGGATGCAAGGCTGGTTTAACATATGCAAGTCCATAAACGTTATTCACCCTATCAAAAGAAGCAAAAACAAAGACCACATGAGCCTCTCAATAGCTACAGAAAAAGCATTCGACAAAATCCTTTTATAATGAGAACACAGAAGAGTATAGGCATAGGTGGCACATTTCTTAAACTGATCAAAGCTATATCTATGACAAACTGACAGGTAATATTTTACTGAATGGAGTAAAACTGAAAACTTTTCCACTTAGAATTAGAACCAGACAAGATTGTCCTCTATCACCACTTCTATTCAACATAGTGCTGGAAGTTCTAGCCAATACAGTTAGGCAAGAGAAAAAAATAAAGGGCATTCAAATGGGAGCAGAGAAGGTCAAACTCTCCCTCTCTGCTGACGATATGATCTTATACTTAGAGAACCCCAAAGACTCAAGCACAAGACTCCTGGAAGTCCTCAAAAAATACAGTAATGTCCCAGGATATAAAAGCAATGTCCACAAGTCAGTAGCCTTTGTATACACCAATAACAGCCAAGATGAGAGACTAATTTAGGACACAACTCCCTTCACCATAGATTAAAAGAAAATGAAATACCTAGGAATATACAGGGTGAAGGACCTCTATAAAGAAAATTATGAAACCCTAAGAAAAGAAATAGCAGAGGATATTAACAAATGGAAGAACATACCATGCTCATAGCTGGGAAGAATCAACATTGTTAAAATGTCTATACTTCCCAAAGTAATCTACCAATTCAATGCCATCCCTATTAAAATACCAACATTGTGACTTGGTGCCCATAGCAAGGTGGTTACGACACCAGCCACATACACCAAGGCTGGTGGGTTTGAAACCTGGCTGGGCCAGCTAAAAGAACAATGACAACTGCAACAAAAAACAGCTGGGCATTGTGGCAGACGCCTGTAGTCCCAGCTACTTGGGACGCTGAGGCAAGAGAATCACTTAAGCCCAAGAGTTGGAGGTTGCAGTGAGCTATGACGCCACGACAATCTACCCACGGCAACACAGTGAGTGAGACTCGGTCTCAAAAAAAAAAAATTGTACTTTTAAGACTTGGAAAAAATAATTCTCTGTTTTGTATGGAAGCAGGAAAAATCCCATATAGCTAAGGCAGTTCTTAGCAATAAAAACAAAGCCGGATGCATCAGCATACCAGACTTTAGGCTGCACTACAAGGCCATATTGGCCAAAAGAGCATGGTACTAGTACAAAAATAGAGATATAGACATTTTGAATTGAATAGAAAACCAGGAAATGAAACTAACACCTCACAGCCACTAATCTTGGAGAAACCAAACAAAAACATACACTAGGGGAAAGACTCCTTATTCAATAAAGGGTGCTGAAAGAACTGGATATCCACATATAGAAGACTGAAACTGGACCCGCACTGTTCTCCACTCACAAAAATTGATTGAGATGGATAAAAGACCTACATTTATGGCATAAAATGATAAAAATCCTCATAGAAAGCATAGGAAAAACACTTGAAGATATCAGCCTGGAGATATCAACAACAACAAAAATAAACAAATGGGACTTAATTAAACTGAAAAGCTTCTGTACAGCTAAGGAGACAACCAAAGCAAATAGACAACCTACACAATGGGAAAGGATATTTGTATATTTTGAATCAGACAAAAGCTTGATAACTAGGCTCTATAGAGAACTCAAATTAACCTACATGAAAAATGCCAGCAATTCCATGTATCGATGGGCAAGAGAGATGAATAGAACCTTCTCTAAAGAAGACAAATGAATGGCTAGAAAACATGAAAAAATTCTCATTGTCCTAAATTATTAGAGAAACGGAAATCAAAACCACCCTGAGATACCATCTAACCCCAGTGAGAATGACCCACATTACAAAATTTCAAAACTCCAGATGTCGGTGTGGATGTGGAAAAAAAGGAACACTTATACACTGCTGGTGGGACTGCAAACTAATACAACCTTTCTGGAAGGAAGTATGGAGAACCCTCAAAGAAATCAGGCTAGACCTCCCATTTGATCCTGTAATCCCATTACTGGGCATCTACCCAGAAGAAAAAAAATCCTTTTACCATAAGGACACCTGCACTAGACTATTTATCACAGATCAATTTATAATCACCAAAATGTGGAAATAGCCTAAATGCCCACCAACCCAGGAATGGATTAACAAGCTGTGTATACATATACCATGGAATTTAGTATTCAGCCATTAAAAAGATGGAGACTTTACATCCTTTGTATTAACCTGGATGAAAGTGGAACACATTATTCTTAGTAAAGCATCACAAGAATGGAGAAGCATGAATCCTATGTACTCAATTTTGATATGAGGAAAATTAATGACCTAGTACATTGTGGGGGTGGGGATCTTGGTGTATGACACACCTTTGGGGGGAAGATACAAGTATTAAGAGGGACTTTACCTAACAAATGCAATCAGTGTAACCTGGTTTCTTGTACCCTCAATGAATCCCCAACAATAAAAATATATATATATATAGGGAATATAACCATAAAATTCTTACAAGAAAACATGGGATAAGTCTGCATGACCTTGGATTTGGTAATGAATTCTTAGATATGACACCAAAAACATGAGCAACAGAGAAAAATAAATTGGACTTCATCAAAATTAAAAACTTTTATGCATCAAAGTATATTATCAGGAAAGTTAAAAGAAAGCTGTAAGAATGGAAGAAAATATTTACAAATCTGATAGAGTTTAATATACAGGATAGATAGAGAACTCTTATAACTCAGAAAGAAGACAACCTAATTTAAAAATGAGCAAAGGACTTGAATAGACATTTCTCCAAAGAAGATACATAAATAAACAATAAGCATATGCAAACATGCTCAACATCTTTAATCACTAGGGAAATGCAAATCAAAACCACAATGAGAGGCGATCTGTAGAAGACTGAAACTAGACCCTTTCACTATTAACCTTTCACTATTAACTAAGATAGACTCTCACTGGATTAAAGATTTAAACTTAAGACATGAAGCTATAAAAATACTAGAAGAAAGTGCAGGGAAAACTCTTGAAGGAGTTTAGCAAGATTAGCCCACATCACAAAATCCCAAAACCAGAGATGTTGGCATGGATGTGGAGAAAAGGGAATACTTCTACATCGCTGGTGGGAATGCAAACTAATATGTTCTTTTTGTAAAGATATTTGGAGAATACTTAGAAATCTAAAAATAGAAGGAATCCTGAAGGAATCGGCCTGGGTGAATTTTTTTATGAGGAGGACTCCCTGGGCAATTGAAGTAGCATCAAAAATACACTACTGGGACCTGATCAAAGCTTCTGCACAGCCAAGAACACAGTAAAGCAAGCAGACAGCCCTCGGAATGGGAGAAGATACTTGTAGGTTATGCCTCCAACAAAGGTTTAATAACCAGAATACACAGAGAACTCAAACATATTAGCAACAAAAGAACAAGTGATCCCATCTCAGGGTGAGCAAGGGACCTGAAAAGAAACTTCTCTGAAGAAGACAGGCGCACAGCCTACAGACACATGAAAAAATGCTCATCATCCTTAATCATCAGAGAAATGGAAATCAAAACTACTTTGAGATATCATCTAACCCCAGCAAGATTAGCCCACATCACAAAATCCCAAAATCAGAGATGTTGGCGTGGATGTGAAGAAAAGGGAACACTTCTACATCGCTGGTGGGAATGCAATCTAATATGTTCTTTTTGGAAAGATATTTGAAGAATACTTAGAAATCTAAAAATAGATCTGCCATTTGATTCTATAATTCCTCTACTAGGTATATATCCAAAAGACCAAAAATCACATTATAACAAAGATATTTCTATCGTAATGTTTATTGCAGCCCAATTCATAATCGCTAGGTCATGAAAGAAGCCCAAGTGCCCATTGACCCATGAATGGATTAATAAAATGTGGTATATGTACATCATGGAATATTACACAGCCTTAAAGAAAGATGGAGACTTTACCTCTTTCATGTTTACATGGATGGAGATGGAACATATCAAAGTATCTCAAGAATGGAAGAAAAAGTATCCAATGTACTCAGGCCTACTATGAAACTAATCTATAGCTTTCATATGAAGGCTATAATCCAATTACAGTACAAGAATATGGGGAAAGGGGCACGGGTGGGGTGGGGGGAGGAGGGGTGGCGGGAGAGTAATTGGTGGGACTACACCTACGGTGCATCTTAGAAGGGTACAGGTGAAACTTACTAAATGTAGAAGATAAATATCTTAACACAATAACTAAGAAAATACCATGAAGTCTATGTTAACCAGTTTGATGAAACTATTTCAGATTGTATATGAAACCAGCACATTGTACCCCATGATTACATTAATATACACAGCTATGATTTAATAAAAAAAAAGAAACACAATGAGGTATCACTTCACCCCTATTAAGAAGACTATAATAAAAAAAAGGGAAAATAAGTGAAATAAATGTTGGTGGGGATGTGGATAAATTGTAACTCTCATACATTGCTGATGGAAATGCAAAAAGGTATATGTGGAAAACAGTTTAATAGTTTCCCTAAAAAATTAAAGATAGAATTAACATATGACCCAGAAATTCCACTCCTAAGTGTATATCCCAAATAATTAAAAACAAAGACTCAAAAAATAAATAAATAAAACAAGGAAGTGAAGTGACAAGAACAGACTGGAGAAAAAGTATCATGAACAAACTAGGCTCAAGACTTGATAGCAGCTCATATATCATGGCATAGGTCAAATGCCCAGGTCATAGCTGTGTATATTAATGTAATGTAAAGTTTTATTCATGATATTTGGAGAGCAGTCCAGGTGGTATGTCAGTGAAATTTCTATGTCATAATTGTTTTAGAATCCTAGACTTGTGCGTGGAGGCCAGTCACAAGGACTTACTTTTTCACAGTTTGAGGATGAAGAAGGTTGAAACTAAGATGGGGGCAGGCTGGATGCAGTGGCTTACATCTGCAATCCCAGGCTGAGGCAGGTAGATTGCTTGAGTTCAGGAGTTCAAGACCAGCCTGACCAGGAGTGAGACACACCCCCGCAATCTCTACTAAAAATAGAAAAATCTAGCTGAGTGTAGTGACACATGCCTATAGTTCCAGCTACTCAGGAGGGTGGGATAAGATGATAACTTGAGTTCGGGAGTTTGAGGTTACTGTGAACTATATTGCCATAGTACTCTGTCCAGGGTGGTAGAGTGAGACTCTGTCTCAAAAAAAAAAAAAAGGAAAGGAAAAGAACAACAAACTTGTGAACAACCCTATAAGGTTTATCTTAAGACTTATCTGGGCAATTATCATTTGTTACCTGGATATGGTTTGGAACCTGAGATTTTTAAGTGTGGCTGTCTGTGCATCCTTCATTCATGTCTGAGGATTAAAGGTCAATTCTGAGGAGGAGTACAGATATGTAAAAGGAGAAACTCTTCAACCTCTGAGGAATGGTGAAGAGAAAATGATAACAAAAATGGGAACTATTCTGTTACTTGAGTAGTCCTGGCATTTTGGCCCAAGAAAGTGTGTTGAAAGAAAAGAAACAGGTTTCAAACATCTTCCTAGTTAACATCTCTAAAACTCTGCTCTTTAAAACTGTGAAGATCTCAAATTTTATGAAAGGAATTGCAAAAGAATGATTAAAATAAATTAACTCTTCAAAGAACAGTGTCCTGAAGTAATCAAAAGTGAACCCATAAGAAAATAATTTTCTTTCCTTGCTTATATTAGCTGCTAATAGCAAACAATACACCATTTGATGTCAACTGATGCTTTTAAATGAACCTCAGAGGAGAAGGAAGTGCAGCTAATTACTGTAAGCAACCCCAAGGAGAGACAGTAAACTGTGTTACTATGGTGTGCAAAGAGCTGCAATATGTATTCATCAGCTTATTTTGTGTATGCTCAAATCCATATTCTATAGGTTTTATTTAATACTACCAATATATGTAGTCATATTTTGATTATCAAAAATTGTTCTGTAGGCTAGGAGTGGTGGCTCATGCCTGTGTAATCCTAGCACTATGGGAGGCCAAGGCAGGTGAATTGCTTGAGCTCAGGCGTCTGAGACCAGCCAGAGCAAGAGCAAGACCCTGTCTCTACTAAAAATGAAAAAACTCAGAGCCAAATGTCTTATGAGTCTTCTACATTGATGAATGATGCTTTGGCCAATGTCTTTTCATAGCAGATTAACATCACATCTGCTGCTAAATGACCTTTGAAAAGATCATCTTTCCTCATGAAAACTTTCCCAGTCCTCCTCCACATTCGATGTTTTGTTTTGTATCTTGTACAGTATTTAATTGTACAGTTACTAAAATGAAAAAAAAAAAAGGAAAAACCAGTTGGGCATTGTGGGGGGCACCTGTAATCTCAGCTACTTGGGGGCCTGAGGCAAGAGGATCGCTTGAGCCCAAGAGTTTGAGGTTCCTGTGAGCTGTGATGCTATGGCACTCTACCAAAGGTGATAGAGTGAGACTCTGTCTCAAAAAAAAAAAAAAAAATTGTTCAGGGCGCCCATGTCCCAATGGTTAGAGCGCCACCCCCAGTGCCTGGGAGTGGCGAATTTGAACCCAGCCTGGGTCTGCTAAAAAAAAAAAAAAAAAAAAAAAAAATTGTTCAGTAGATGTACTAGTTAAGATCATAAACTTGAAGCCCAGGATGCATATCTGTTTTCTGCCACTTCCTGGTTGTGTGATTCTATGCAAGTTTCTGAACTTCTCTGAGCCTGTATCTTTACCTAGTACATATTAGGCAGGGTTATAGTGAGAGTTGAATAAGGTTACCAATATATAGGAATTAGTAGAGTGTTTGCTACATAGTTAAGTGCCCCTCAAAGCCAGGGGCTGTGATACTGCTCATTTCATTCTTCTCATAATTAAGTGCTAGAATCAAATGGAAAAACGCCATTTCTTATAATCCCCCAAAGAGTACCATGACATCCAAATACTCTGATATTTGAGCAAATTTGAGAACAACTTCCCTAATATAGCAAAGACTATATGAGTCTGTCTCACCAAAAGTTTGGTACTTGTCCCACTGCTGAACAAGAACAAGTGGATTGAAGAAAAAAGAGAAGTTTATTAATTTGCCTGAAAATGAAGATGTCAGACTCTTTTATTTAAGTACCATCATCCTCCCTTTAACCAGAAGTACAGAGCTTATAAAGGCAGTTTTCAGCTTCAGGCTATTGCTGTTTAACTGTAGTATCTCCAGTGAAGACATTCTAGTGACCTTTCCATGACCTCTGTGACAATTTTGTTCAGCCATCTCCTGTGGCATAAAAAAACAACACTCCCTGCACCTCTGATTACTGGCCTTCAAGAATGCAAGTTTTAATTCCTCAAAAGGGTGAGGGGGTTTTAAAGAGACAGTTCATAAAACATCTTTTGCTCTTTTTCAGGCCTTTGCCTCTGTTACAAAGGTATTTCACAAGTTCTCTGGAGTCAGGTACCCATTTTTCTTCTCTATCTCTAGAGCTTGCCCCAGAAATGTGTATTGTCATGGTCAACAGCCATCAAAAGCCAGACCTCTACTGGTGCCTTCCTAAGGTACAACTGGTGGCCTGAAGTGTCCACACACATATTGTCAGTGCCAGCCCAATAAGGAAGATGCTGTCTTCCAATGCTGGAAGAGCTCTAGTGGTGCAATTTCCCAGGATGCTGCCAAAGCTATTGGCACTGAGGCTGCTGGCATGGTGGAATAAAGTTCTTTTCATTTTCATTTGTTCTTTTATTAGAGAGCCTTCGCTGTAAGATTCAAGCATGGGTTCAAGGGATCTGGGCCAGATGTTATCTGTGACAGATATACTGGTGGACTCATAATTTAGCTAAGATCCTTCTTACACAGCTCCAACTGCCCTTGAGCCAAGTTATATGCCTTCTTTTAACTTTGGATGATTTATTTCCCAGGAGGCTTCTTGATTCTTATGCTGTATCAAACATCCAGATGTACCCAACCAGTTGTGCATAATGTTTAGAGTAAATATCACTTAGGTTCATAATGAGGTTCTCTATTATGATCACATAGTCGGCAAAAAGGACTAGGGAGAAGGAAGTGAAGTTCATTGAGCAGTTCACTTCATCAGGCATTTGCTGAATAACCACTGTGTGCTTCATAACAGTGTAAAGCTGCTAATTATCGTATTCATTTTATTGGTAAAGAAACTGATGCTCAATTGGTTAAAGTAAAAGTATCAAGATCACATAGTAGATGACAGAGTTAAAATTTCAAACCAGGTCTTCCTATTTTGATTATCTCCAGCTAGGGTAACATTCTGTACTTTTGTCACAAGGAGTAATTATATTTGGTCCTAGGGGATTAGGGTATAAGAGGACACAAGTACACACGTTAGATTCTATAGCACTGAATCTTTTTTTTTTTGAGACAAGAGTCTCACTCTGTCACCCTGGGTAGAACGCTGTGCATCATAGCTCACAGCAACCTAAAACTCTTGGGCTCATGCAATCCTCTTGCTTCAGCCTCCCAAATAGCTGGGACTATAGGCACCCACCACAATGCCCAGCTATTTCTTTTAGAGATGAGATCTCCCTGTTGATCAGGCTGGTCTCGAATACCTGAGCTCAAGCAATCCTCCCACCTTAACCTCTCAGAGTGCTAGGATGACAGGCATGAGCCACCAGGCCTTGCCAGCAATTTGCTACTTTTTTATTTATTTAAGAAAGATATAGTTTTGCATACCACTCATGAAAACATCTAGCTCAGCTAGATGCTTTTTTAAAAACCTAGAGAGGCTGGGTGCAGTGGCTCATGCCTGTAATCCTAGCACTCTGGGAGGCCAAGGTGGGTGGATTGCCTGAGCTCAGGAGTTTGAGACCAGCCTGAGCAAGGGCAAGACACCCCATCTCTAAAGATAGCCTGATGTTGAGGTGGGCACCCGTAGCCCCCACTCCTTGGGAGGCTGAAGAAAGAGGATCACTTGAGCTCAAGAGTTTGAGATTGCTAGGCCTGGCACGGTGGCTCACACCTGTAATCCCAGCACTCTGGGAAGCCAAGGTGGGTGATTGTTTGAGCTCAGGAGTTGGAGACCAACATGAGCAAGAGTGAGATCCTTCTCTACTAAAAATAGACAAACTAGCTGGGCATAGTGGTGGGTGCCCGCAGTCCAAGTTACTCAGGAGGCTGAGGCAAGAGGATCATTTGAGCCCAAGAATTTGAGGTTGCTGTGAGCTATGATGCAAAGGTACTCGAGGGTGACAAAGTGAGACTCTGTATCAAAAAAAAAGACCTGGACAAGTAAGATTGTTGCACCTTGCATTAGTAGAGTATTTGCTTCTTCTCTAGCTAATTCCAGGGGGAGGGGGGAAGAATAAGAGTATTTGAAAATTAGTATTCTATGAATTATATGAGTTGTCTGAGCCCATATTCTGTGCCAATCTCTGCCTACCCCAGGCCTCCTACCTCTACAGAACAGGCTGGAAAACCTCCAATCCTTAGCAAATTTTTGTCACACCTAGTGCCATTCCCTTGGCCCGGACACTTAATCAGAGCTTATAGTACAATTACCTATTGAGTTTGAGAATGGCCTCAGAGTACTTTATTTTTTTTATTCAGACATGGTTGCTTTATTTTGCATTTTAAAATTCACAAAAAAGCTTTACAGTATCTGTGTTCCCCTTGTTGATCAGCAAGGCTTTATAGGAAGGCAATGAAAATTTTATCACATCTATTGGGAATATTCAAAAACAATGGATAACTTACAAACGAATCTCTTTAATCAAGAACATTTTGTAAAATACACATTCTGGTACACACCAGAATTATCTATTTTAAAATTAGACTTTAAGAGCTTAAAAAAAAAAAAACTAAACAGTTTAACACTGACAAGCCTACCAGAATAATGCTGACGGCAAGCTATAAACAGCTTTAAATGCTAAATGTAATTTGGGGGATAGGAAGAGGAAGAAATTATCTGTTGAGCCCACATTTAAATGCATCTGTTAGTAAGACTTCTCTAACTTAATGAATTTCAGCAAAGTGAACAACTACTTTGCCTTTGGTGGTTTATGTTTTATTTTTAAGCTTGTGGTATCTTGACTAAAGATAATGAATCCTGGAACTAGAATATTTGAGAAAAAGAAAAGCATTGGTGGCAAAAGAGAGAAAACAAGATCAGCACTTTCTCAGTTTATCAAAAGTGGATAGCAATAATCACTGCTATTAAGGAAGAATACTATAGTTGATATGTGGGACTTAGTTTGGCTTAAGGTTAGGTAAGTTAACATCTAACTGGCAAAAATAAAGATTCAAGGTAGTCTCATTTAGGAAATTAAAAAAAATAATTGTCATCCTCAATTAGTTTTTAGATCTGGGGACAGCATAATACATACTTTGAGGCACCTGTTATGGGATCTGTTAAAATTATTCATACTGCTATTTCCATTTTTCACATAATTTTTATGTAGCTCTTTAGATATTATCAGTAGGGGGCCACTAAAAATAACACCAGAATTTGAGGGAAAAGAGAGTAGAAAATGAAAAGAGGATGGTAGGGTAATGAAATTGGGTAGCAATAACAAACATGATTTTGTTAAGGTTTCCTAAGTAATACCACATAACTGTGTATTTTGGTTCAATGCCACTGGGCTGCTGAAGTGATCAGGAAACGAGTTGAACATCCTAATTGTCCCACTTAGATTCTCAACTAACCTGTGAATTGGATGGGTCACTCATGAAGCACTGTTTACACAGACTGCTTGGGAAAGGGTCGCTGAGTTGGACATACTACCTACTGCTTTGTTTCTTTAAGAACACTTCTGAAGGGCTTAGGACCTCTCAAGGGCAGAACAAAGAACTCACTAAACTACAGAGATTAAAAAGGAAATATCTATACATAATGTAATCCTGGGCATGTTATCAATCACCTTTCTTGTGGTGAGGAGTATGGGTCTATGAAAAAAAACAACTCCACCCCACTCCTGGGCCTACGAAAAAATAAGTCTAAATTTTTCCTCTTTTGGTCAGAAATCTCAACTTTAAGATATCCCTAATCTCCATCCAAATTACCCTTTCTTTTAGTTTTTTTTTTGAGACAGAGCCTCAAGCTGTCACCTTGGATAGAGTGCTGTGGCATCACAGCTCACAGCAACCTCCAATTCTTGGGCTCAAGCGATTCTCCTTCCTCTGCCTCCCAAGTAGCTGGGACTAAAGGCACCCGCCACAACGCCCAGCCATTTTTTTTGTTGCAGCCATCATTGTTGTTTGGCGGGCCCGGACTGGATTCAAACCCGCCAGCTCAGGTGTACGTGACTGGCGCCTTAGCCCACTGAGCCACAGGCGCCGAGCCTCCTTCTTTTAGTTTTATTAAATGATATTATTTAAATCTCCCACATCAGTGAAAGACTCAGGAGTTTCAGAATTAATAGAAGATGCTGAATTCGTGTACTTGGAAAAAGAAAAGGGGGTTTTATTCTGAGGTATATTTCAGAAATTTAAGTGCTCCATATTATTACTGAATGAGACTTACTCTCAAACATTCTGTATGATGCTAAAGCATTCAATTTATTACGATAGTACTTAACATATAAAAGTTACAAAGCCTAAGAAAAGCAAGCAACAAGTCAATAAAATCACAACTTAGAATTCTAACATTTTCACATGGTATTATTCACTATGAAATGCAAACAGACTACTTATGTTTAAGCGGGATGATCTCTAGCCTGTAAATTACAGTCCTGTGACCAAATGATTACATACTTGGAAGACTACAGAACATAAGTAGGCATAGAAAGCTATTCTTCAGGACTGCTTTTTCAAAGCTTGAAAAATTAATTGACCATCATTTTAGGGGGCAAAAAAAAAAAAAAAAAGGTTGAGTATGGATTAAGAGACTCTACATGTAGAAAAAAAATTAATTAAAATATTTTAAATAGACTATTTTAGATGTTTATTTGATATTGGAAGTATGGTCAGCTATCATAAAATTATTTCTCTTCATCACAAAAATTCCATATATTAAGGATTTATGCAATTCAGGGAGGGGAAAAAAATCTAGAAGCTTTTTGCCTGTGCAAGAAATCTAAAAAGGCTCTCCAAACTCTTGAGTTGAAGTATCATACTCTCCAATAAAATGCTTGAGTTCTTCAACACATTGCTCAACATTACATGTAAATTCTGCCTCAGCGCAAACTGTATAGACTTTTCTAATGAAGGATCTTTTTCAGTCAGCATTTTCACCACCATCCTGAAAGTTTCACAGTCTTGTCGGTAAGCCTGTTCAATCTCTGGTTTTTAATGCTATTGCTTTAGAGCGACTGGTTAGCTGACTGTCATCAAAAAACACTATGCCGTCTGCTGCTATTGCCTCAGGTTCTTCTGGATGGTAAATGAACAATGGTGCTGTGGGTCCCGCCTCATACTCAGAAATTTCAGGCAAGTTACTTTCAACTGATTTCTCTAGCTTTTCAGCAGCCCACTTTCTTGCAGCCTCAGCAAGTTCTTTTTCAGTTAGCCTACGAGGTTTGGCTAACACCTTTGATGATGAAACTGCTGAAGAACTTCAGGGTGAAGTATCTCTTGATGTTTTGGAAGACTGTACAGGCCTCTCTGTTTCTGGCTTTCTTTCATGCTGCCATTTGTAGGAGACATCAACATGCATGGACTTTCTATGTTGAGACTGATCGAAAGAGTATGGTTTGCTTCTTTCTGGAGAGTAGCTTCTACTGGAGCCAGATCTGCTATGTGGAGAATCCTTTCGGCTTACAGGTGATTCTCTGAAGAACGAATTATCCCTTTTATGAGGAGAACGGTCTCTCCCACAATGGAAAAAGTAGAAACCTTTTCTTCTAAAGCCATCTCTCATGTCCGTGTACTCAGGCTATCCGCTTGCAGACTGATCATCTCTTGCCCATCCGTAACTAGATTCATCTCCTCTATCAGGCTGACTATTTCTTTGATCATGAGAAAAACTGTGGCCCTCGTCAGAGTCTCGGTAATCAACATGACTGTAATATCTACGGTAGTAGCTTCCTTCACCAGGTCTAGCAGTGGTGATTTCTTTGACACAATATTATGATAGCCATCACTGGGATGGTTTTGAGGAGGTATTCGTTCTCTTGAACGTCTTTCATAGTCATATCCTCCCTCTGACCACATTTCATCTCTTCTATAAGCCACGCCTTCAGGCTGCCCAGAGAGTCATAAATGTAGTTGGCCGCTCGCTGCGCCTATCACAGGCAGCACTTCAGGTGCGCATGATGACGTCACAAAGCACCCAGCCTTTTTTTTTTTTTTGAGACAGAGGCTATGTCAACCTGGGTAGAGTGCCACGGCATCACAGCTCACAACAACCTCAAAGTCTTGGGCTTAAGTGATTCTTTTGCCTCAGCCTCCCAAGCAGCTGGGACTACAGGCGCCCACCACAACGCCCAGCTATTTTTTGGTTGTCGTTGTCATTGTTGTTTGGTGGGCCTGGGTTGGATTCGAACCCGCCAGCTCTGCTGTATGTGGCTGGCACCTTAGCCGCTGAGCTATAGGTGCCGAGCCAGTGTTTGAGGTTTTTAAAGTCATTGTTGAGGCATGAGAATTGGCCCCCCAAATTAAACCTGTCTAGTATCACTAGTCTCACAGCTGCCATGTTGTTCATCACACAAAGGCACGTGAATGAGAGAAATGAAATGCAGCGAATAGCCCACCCATGCTCTGTTCATCATGGTCTGAGGCTGTATTCCAAGAGTGTCTTTTTCTAAATCAAACAAAGGTGCTTTATGGACTAGCAGCAGCTTTCTCTGTTCTAGGGAAAAAAGCTCGGAGTTACTTGGTATAATTGGTAAAAATCAAAAGGGAGAGAATATTTAGATCAGAGAGAGAGGAGTCAAAGCATATATCCTTGAAGAATGGCTGAAATTTTTTTCCCTCCTAAACAGGTGGTAATGTGTATGCCAAGGTTAGGATGAAAACGGTTTAACTAAGCTAAATGTTGTAAGTAGAGAGCTGCAGAAGTAGGATTGTAAAGCATGGGGATTGGCCTTGCCTAATGGAGCTGCTTATTTAAGTGGCTATTCGCCTGTGCCTCATGGCAACCAAAGCCAACCTTGGCTTCTGAGTGTGTTCAACGCTGGTTGTCATTCTGTCAGATTATTTAAATGTATCAACAAACCAAAAGCTGTTTTCTACTAACTGATATATTTTCATTGTGTGTTTAGTTGTGTTCTATATTAAGGAAATGGACACATGACATTCCAATTTCACACAATACAGAAATTAAGTGGCAAATATGATCCACAGCTCCACAGTTCCCCGGGTGATATGATGTGCACTACTTTGTTGAGACCCATGGTTCCTACAGAGTATGTCAATTGGCCTAGAAAAGAATCACACTGGAACTGTTATGAAGCAGTTTTCAAGTTCTTTAAATAAGACTGTTTACCTGTCCCTTACTTATACACAAGGACATCCTGACAATTTCCTACTGTAATGAGAAGCTCCTACTAAGTGAGAAGCTTCTGTTAAACCAGGATGTGTGAAATAGAAGAAATTTCACCCAAGTAACTCAGAGGAAATAGAAGAGTCAAGCTCTAGCCCAAGACTGGGGCCATTGGAGAAGAAACTGGCGTATATGCTCTGTCAAGACAGCAATAACAAAATCTGGCAGCCAGACAGCTCTCTGATGAGACTCACCTTTAGTCAGATTCATTAAGAAGGTCATCATTTTATGTAAATCTGTCTCCCGCCTTGCTTTGTGTCTCCATCATTTAAGTGGCATTTTGGGGATTTCCTCCAACTCTCTTACTTCTGTCTTGTACACACACCCAAACTATAAAAAGAACCCAGGTATAAACACTTCAAGGATTTTTTTAAAAATAGGATGACTGGTTAGTGGTTTTCCCTATAATTTTTCTTAACAACGTTTAACATTTTCTTGATTATTTTGGCCAGAGCAATAGTTGGGCAATACTTATCTTCAGGGAATAGTCTATAAAGGACTGTTGGCTCCCTTCGAGGGATGTAACAGTTCAGAATTCAACATTGTAAAATATGCTTGAAGAAATGAAGAAGTAAGGAGATTTCAGAGGTGGAAATATAGATGTGATTTGAAAACCCAATTTGAATAGAAATAAGTCCTTGGGAATGGGCTTGTAAATAGAAAAAAAAAAGAGTAGTGGATAATGGCTTACAACTGGAAAATAATTCTATCTAGGAGAATGTAGTATGAATAAAGTCATGATGGATGATAAGGGTTACAAACGTGGATTGGGGACCAATGTGTTCATGGACTTCCTTTTTAAAAATAGTTTACGAAAATGAGAATTTAGGCCAATCGCAAGTCTAATCCTCAGAGATCCTGCCATAACATTTAAGATCTTTCTATCTCTAAAATGGCATAATAGGGGGTGGCCCTGCACCACACTCGCTGCTAGGAGCTACCCACCAGCCCAGTGGTCTCCCAGGGCAATACCACGTTGCTCTGGCCCCAAGTGTGGCCCACAGGAAATGGGTGCCCAACCCACGTTAGGCCCAGGGCAGACAGTGCAGAAGCCCTGGCGTCCCCACCCACACAGGCGCCCAACCCCAACACCGACCTCACCTAGGACGCCAACGCCAATGCGACCCCCACCCGAAGGCTCCCAACCCCACCTGGACGCCAACGCCGACACGTGGCCAACCCCAACTGCAACACTGACACTGACCTGACCCCAACATGATGCCAGCAGCAACGCCACTGATGCTGACCCTGACATCTGTGACGCTGACGTGACGCCAACCCAGACCCTGATGCCAACACACTGCCAATGCGAAGCCAACAAGAGATCAAGGGCAACTCTGATGCCAACGCAATGCCAACACCAACCCTGACACGACACCAACGCTGACAACCCCAACCCCACCTTGACGCCAACCCCAACATTGACCCTGACCCCAACCCCATGCCCACCCTCAGGGAGGCATTGCACACTACTTACCCCAAAGTAAAAAGCTGTCCACGGCAAAGATGAGAGCCATTTTGGACTTAAGCTTCCTTCAGCAGCAACCCCCTATTACGCCATTTTAGAGATAGAAAGATCTCAAATGTTATGGAGACTTCCTATCTTCATTTCCCTACTTTCCATGGAGAATTTACTGCTGATGTGAGTTTCTTTTTTAAAACCACAGTTTCCTTTGGTGTTTTTGTGGAGACTTTATCAGCATCCAGCTGCATGCTCTCCCTGAACTGACCTTTTCCTTTGATGTAGAGAATGGACCTTGTGAGGTTACAATGCTCTTTTAATGACAGTGGCACCACATGAAGGCAGAAAGTAATGTTAAAGGAGCATTTCTTAAAGTTGACCAGCTCCTTCAAAAGGTACAACCTGCCCTGTAGATGGTCACATCAGTTTATAGCTCAACAGTCGGCTCTTCAATGTGTTACCCTTGAAGGGGGAAGGGCACCAGACAGAGAGGCTTTCTGGGGTGCACTGGGTCTCTGCAAATGAATGAGGTGGCCCTGGATCTGGAAGAAAGAGCCCCAATGACAACAGGAGTAGAGCCAGGGTGTGCAGGACACTGCAGCAGCTATGGACACTTGTATAGCCACAAGTGTGACCTTCCTAATGCTGCGACCCTTTAATACAGTTCCTCATGTTGTGGTGATCCCCAACCATAAATTTATTTTCGTTGCTACTTCATAACTGTAATTTTGCTACTGTTATGAATCGTAATGTAAATATCTGATATGCAAGATGGTCTTAGGCCACCCCTGTAAAAGGGTCATTTGACCCCCAAAGGGGTCGCAACTCACAGATTAAGAACCGCTGCCATAGAGGAGGATGTAGGTAGAGAAAAACAAAGAGGGATTGCTTGTGACTGTGCCTTCTCTGCATATGATGGGCCATTCTGCTCAGATTTGACCAGAGAGCAGGTTATAGAGCAAATGTGGGAAATTTCAAGAGTGTGAACAGGTGGCGCCCATATCTCAGTGGGTAGGGCGCTGGTCACATACACTGAAGCTGGTGAGTTCCAACCCAGCCCAGGGCCTGCTAAACAACAATGACAACTGCAACGACAACAAAAATAGCTGGGTGTTGTGGCGGTGCCTGTAGTTCCAGCTACTTGGGAGGCTGAGACAAGAGAATCACTTAAGACCAAGAGTTTGAGGTTGCTGTGAGCTGTGGGGACACAGGCACTCTACCGAGGGCGATATAGTGAGACTCTGTATCAAAAAAAAAAAGAAACTTCCTCTGCTCAGCACCTATAGTTTAGCAGGTAGAGTGCCAGCCATGCACACCAGAGCTGATGGGTTCAAATCCAGCCCAGGATTGCCAAACAATAATGACAACTACAACAAAGAAATACCTGGTGGGCGGCACCTGTGGCTCATCAAGTAGGGCACTGGCCCCATATACGAAAGTGGCAGGTTCAAACCCGGCCTCGGCCAAACTGCAAAACAGAAAAATAGCCAGGCATTGTGGCAGGCGCCTGTAGTCCCAGCTACTCGGGAGGCTGAGGCAAGAGAATCGCCTAAGCCCAGGAGCTGGAGGTTGCTGTGAGCTGTGTAACGCCACGGCACTCTACCCAGGGCGATAAAGTTAGACTCTGTCTCTAAAAAAAAAAAAAAGAGAAAAGAAAAAGAAAGAATGAAAGAAAAAGAAAAACAAAAGAAATAGCTGGACATTGTGGCAGGTGCCTGTGGTCTCAGCTACTTGGGAAGCTGAGGCAGGAGAATTGTTTAAGCTCAGGATTTTAAGGTTGCTGTGAGCTATAATGCCACAGCACTCTACTCAGGGTGATAGCTTGAGACTCTGTCTAAAAAAAAAGTGTGTGAAGAATACTTCTGGCATTTGATAGTATATAAAGAAGGGATAAGATTGAGTAATTAATTGAAATAGAATAATTTTTGTCCCAAATTTCTGCATTGAATTTGGAAGGGGTGGCAGAATGAAGTGGCTCACACCCGTAAATCCCAGCAGTCTGCGAGGCTGAGGAGGGTGGATTGCTTGAGCTCAAGAGTTTGAGACCAGCCTGAGCAAGAACTAGACCCCAACTCTACTAAAAATAGAAATCTAGCTGAGCATTGTCATGGGTGCCTATAGTCCCAGCTACTTGGGAGGGTGAGGCAAGAGGATCATCTGAGCCCAAGAGTTTGAGGTTGCTGTGAGCTGTGACGCCATGCACTCTACCAGGGCTACAGAGTGAGACTCAGTCTCAAAAAATACATATGTAATTAAGTAAATAACTAAAATTGCCTTTTCTTGTAAACCAAGTTTATTAACTAGGAAGGGAAATGCATATTTAATTAAATATTGACATATCATTAACAGAATTATTCAGACATTTATTCTTGGTCAGGCTCAGTAGCTCCTGCCTGTAATCCTAGCACTCTGGGAGCCCAAGGTGGGTGGATTGCTTAGCTCAGGAGTTTAAGACCAGTTTGAGCAAGAGCTAGACCCTGACTCTGTCAAAAATAGAAAAACTAGCTGGGCATTGTGGTGGACACCTATAGTCCCAGCTACTTGGGAGGGTGAGGCAAGAGGATTTCTTGAGCCCAAGAGTTTGAGGTTGCTGTGAGCTGTGATGATGCCATTGTACCCTACCCAGGGCGACAAAGTGAGACGCAAAAAAAAAAAAAAAAGTATCTGTTCTTAGAGGAGTATAGTAGGTTATCACACAGCTTCTGTTCAGGTATAAGTCACATTTTGAAAGGAAGAAAAGGACTTGTTTTTGTATTAAATATACTGTTCTAACTTATTGAAAATAAATTTTAAAAATAAAATGGCATAATAAAATTGATTGTTTTCCTCACAAGAATACTATGATCACCAAATGGCACAGAGGTATGGAAGACATAGAGTAATAAACAAGTTATATGCCAGTGCATAGTGGTAGTATTGCATAGAAAATTCCCCATCAGCTCCTACTCATCCCTAAGTTTTATACTGCATTTCCCACAATACTGTGTTGACTGTAATCAAAACACTTCTCATGCTGAAAACTTTTAAAGCCTTCTTTATTTTTAGTTTAAAGTGCTTGTACCTATAGGTTTCTTCTTTTGTACCTACTTTTTACTATTTCAAACTCTAGTATATCACGTTATAGAAATCAGGTACGTTTTTCTCCACACGTTCTGCGTTCCTGGAATCCTAATGTTTACCCTTCATTTAACCAGATTACTCAATATGTCTTGAAATTGACTACCCACAGTCTATATTTTCCAGAAGCCTCTCTGCAGTATATGGCTTGTATTTATTCTGAACAATACTCCATTAGAAATAAAAAGTTGATGGCAAGTTTTCCAGAGTGTTGAAAGGCATAAAATTATAATGGCTAAGAGAGGAGTCAAATTGCCTCAATCTGTAATCCTGGCTTTTATCTGTTTTTTCTCTATAATATGTTAGCAATGGTAACATTTACCTTATGGGGTCATTTCAACTGTAGAATTAGATAACAAACAGAAACTGCTTAGCACCAGGAACAATATACAACAAAGTGCTTAATTAATGTTACCTAATTACCATCATTATATAAATTATAAAGTTGACTTTTAATTTGTAAATATTTTACATGAATATGTATTTAATACAATTTCAATTTAATAAACAACCACAAGGCTGACCTCTATTACTTATGTGTAATACTATAATTTAGGTTCATGGCCTACACTTTGGAAAATTGAAAACTCACAACTTTCATGTGGGCAGTTGCCTGGAGAAAACACCTCATATTTCCATAATGCTTAATGGTTTCAAAGGACTTTTTATGTATATTTGCATTTAATCCTCACAATATACCCTAATTAGAAAAAAATCAATATGGATTTTTTTTTCCAATTACACTACACAGCAATTATGCAACAAAGCTGGTATTAGAACCTAATCCCGTATATAACCTTATTTTGTGCTAGGTTGCATGATTACTTGTTAGGATCTGCTGGACCATGTTGATATCACACAACAAGTATACTTTAGAAAAGTTTTATTTGAAATAAAAATATCTAAAAGTTTATATGGTAAATTAATTTTTAAAATTCAGGAGACTTAGGGCAACCAATGAAGCAGGCGTAATAGAATGTCCATTTTCCTCAAAGCTTGAAGCAAATGTAGGGCTCTCTTTGTCACTGCTCAGATTGTAAATTCAATCATGTTTCAGGCTCTCAAACCCCAGTAGTCAGAGACACTCAAGGGGAATTTCATGTAAGTAAGATCATCAACTGTAAAAAGCAGCTACAGATGGAGTGAGTACTTCTATAATTCTACTTCATCCTTGGTGAAAGATATTTTCATTTCATGCTGGGAGCTGTTCTTTTTCCATCACTCAGATTACTTTATGAGCCATTTGCTTTGCCAGTAAGTATTTTTTTTCTCTCTTAATGGAATGAAATGGTACAAGGTTAAGGCTCATTATCAAATTGGAATGCAGAGGCAACATTGCCCATACTTTCAATGTGCTACTGTAGAAAATGTAAATAATATATATAAAAAAGAATGTTACTTACTGAAAAACTCTGAAGAGACCTTGACACATTGAAGACTATCACCTTTAGTGAAATATTCAGACTCACTAGAAATATGCCACTGAAGCAAGACATTTCATATTTCTTGAAGTTTTAACTGTCCAAAGGTTTGCTTGTTTTTGAGATAGAGGCTCACTCTGTTGCCCCTGGCTAGAGTGCCATGGCATCGTGGTAGATTATAGTAATCTCAAACTCCTGGGTTTAAGCAATCCTCTTGCCTCAGCCTCTAGTAGCTAGGCCTACAAGAGCCTGCCATGATGCTCAGCTAATTTTTCTACTTTTTTAGTAGAGATGGAGTCTTGCTCTTGCTTAGGCTGGTCTGGAACTTGAGAGCCCAAGCGATCCTCCGAGAATGCTAGGATT
This sequence comes from Arctocebus calabarensis, assembly GCA_963573935.1. NCBI lineage: Eukaryota > Metazoa > Chordata > Mammalia > Primates > Lorisidae > Arctocebus > Arctocebus calabarensis. The sequence goes on along the minus strand of CAUYON010025207.1, from coordinate 12,789 downwards.
ACGAGCATGAGGCACCACACCTGGCCTGTCCAAAAGTTTTTTGTGGTTTGTGTTATTTTGTTTTTGAGACAGAGTCTCTCTTTGTTGCATTGGTAGAGTGCTGTGGCATCACAGCTCACAGCAAACTCAAACTCTTGGGCTCAAGCAATTCCATTGTCTCAGCCTCCCAAGTAGCTGGGACTACAGGTGCCCACCACAACGCCCAGCTAGTTTTTAGAGACAGGGTCTCATTCTCATTAGGCTGGTCTCGAACTCATGAGTTCAGGCAATCTCAGACTCCCAGAGTGCTAGGATTGCAGGAATGAGCCACCGCGCCTGGCCTGTCCAAAAGTTTTTGAAGTCTCAGAATGTAGGTAGGACAGTTTCCTTCTCTGTATATAAATATGAAATTATTTAGCAGTCAACACAAAGTAAATATAAACAAAACTTTATTAATTGATATGGGTAGATAAACCAAATTAACTGATAATGTGTGAATGGGGAAAGAAAAGGAAGAATAATTGTGTAGCACATCACCTATTCGTTTTTATGTTTTTTTTTTTTTTTTTTTGAGATAGAGTCTCACTCTGTCACCGAGGCTACAGTGCAGTGATATCATAGCTCACAGCAACCTCAAACTTTTGGGCTCAAGCAATCCTCTTGCCTCAGTCTCCCAAGTAGCTGGGATTACAGGCACACTACATCAGTCTAATTTTTCTATTTTTAGTAGAGACATGGTCTCATTCTTGCTCAGATTGTTCTTGAACTCCTAAGCTTAAGCAGTAGCCTCTGGCCTCCCAGAGTGCTAGGATTACAGGAGTGAGCCACGACGCCTGGCCCACATCACTTACTCTAAGGTTCATATTTTATATGTACAGTTCATACCACATCACTTTTTATTCTTTTGAGAGAATATAAAAGTACTCAAAGAAGGAGATAAAGTGGGTGGTGCCTGTGGCTCAAAGGAGTAGGGCACCAGCCCCATATGCCAGAGGTGACGAGTTTAAACCCAGACCTGGCCAAAGAAACTGCAAAAAAAAAAAAAGGAGATAAAGATAACTGATTTTATACTATAACTTCTCATTGTACTAAAGAAACAATTATAGGGAAATAAATACAACACTGTTGGTAAGGCATGTATACTGACAGCTTGACTGTCTGATTGAATATAAAGCTGTAAGTGTCCTCAAAACAAAGCCTAGATGTTTAACATAACAATAAAACTGAGTTACTTGGGAGGCTGAGGCAGGAGGATTGCTCAAGCCCAAGAGTTTTTTTTGTTTCGAGGCAGAGTCTCACTCACCCTTGGTAGAGTGTCCTGGAATCACAGCTCACAGCAACCTCCAACTCCTGGGCTTAAGTAATTCCTTTGCCTCAGCCTCCCAAGTAGCTAGGACTACAGGTGCCCGCCACAACGCCCAGCTATTTTTTTTTGGTTGCAATTGTCATTGTTGTTTAGCAGGCCTGGGCTGGTCTCGAACCCACCAGCTTTGATGTATGTGGCTGGCGCCCTACTCACTGAGCTACAGGCACCGAGTCCAAGCCCAAGAGTTTTAAATTTCTGTGAGCTATGATGCCATAGCATCCTACTCCGGGTGACAGAGTGACACTCTGTCTCAAAAAAAAATGGCTTGTCACTGTAGCACAGTGGTTATGGAGCCAGCCACATACACCAAGGGGGCGGGTTAGAACCCGGCCAGGGCCAGCTAAACAACTGCAACCAGAAAATAGCCGGGGGTTGTGGCAGGTGCCTGTAGTCCCAGCTACTTAGGAGGCTGAGGCAAGAGAATTGCTTAAGCCCAAGAGTTTGAGGTTGCTGTGAGCTGTGACGCCATGGCACTCTACCAATGCCGACAAAGTGAGACTCTGTCTAAAAAAAAAAAAAAAAAAATGCAGGTACTTTTTTTAAAAAAAGATGCTACTTTCTTTTTTTTAATTTCATTTTATTTTGTTTTATTTTATTTTAAAAGATGCTACTTTTAAGCCCTTACAGTCATCAGCGTGGGGTCTGCCCTGTCAATTAGAAGATCATAATAACTAGTTATTTCTTTATATTTAATCAGCTAATTATGGAAAAGAGAAAATTCTGGAGGTTTAATTTTTAATATTATTATTATTATTTTTTTTTGAGACAGAGTCTCATTTATGTCACCCTCGGTAGAGTGCTGTGGCTTCACAGCTCACAGCAACCTCAAACTCTTGGGCTTAAGTGATTCTCTTGCCTCAGCTTCCCAGGTAACCTGAACTACAGGCGCCCGCCACAACACCTGGCTATTTTTTGGTTGTAGTTGTCATTGTTGTTTGGCAGGCCCCGGCTGGGTTCAAACCCGTCACCTCCAGTGTATGTGGCTGGTGCCCTAGCTACTGAGCTACAGGCACCAAGCCTAATTTTTAATATTATTATGGATAGATCTATAATTCCAATTGATAATCAAGGCAATTATCTGAATAGGTCTGACAAAAAATCACTCTTGCCTACATTTATGAAACATTTTGTTCTGCTCTTCAATGTTTAAGTTGCAGCAGTGAGCTGGCATCTTAACCGATAATGATGTTCATGTTAAACTCTCTATATGTCTTAAATAATAAATCTCAGAAGTAGAACAGGAGTGATCATCTGTTAACCACCTGATTTTCTTAATGAGGGAACTCAAATTAGAGAGGCGAAGTGCCTTACTCAGTGTCATAAAGCTAAAAGCTGATACAGTTGGAGTATTGTGGCCTAGTGTACTTTTGACCAATGGACTGCCTCAAATTTTAACTGGTTGCTGCCAAAAGTATATGATAATATGTGTTTTATGGGTGGCACCTGTAGCTCAAGTGGCTAAGGAGCCAGCCACATACACCAGAGCTGGTGGATTCAAGTTCAGCCCGGGCCTGCCAAACAATGACAACTAGAACCAAAAAACAGTGGGACGTTGTGGCGGGTGCCTATAGTCCCAGCTACACGGGAGGCTGAGGTAAGAGAATTGCTTAAGCCCAGGAGTCTGAGGTTGCTGTGAGCTGTGACGCCATGGCACTCTACCCAGGGCTATAGCAAAAATACATATATCTGTTTTATGGAACTTTTTATTTTTTTTTTTTATTAAATCATGGTTGTGTACATAAATGAAATCATTACTAAATATGGAACTTTTTGATCTTAAAACAAGAGTATCAATTTATTGAGTGGCTAGTAGGTGCCACTCACTGGGCTAGCTACCTTATATTATGTTATTGGGCAGAATTGACATAATGGCAATGCAGAGTCTTCCAATGAATGAGCACATATGTCTCTCCATTTATTGTTTTAGACAGTATTTGACCTCTTTTACCAGCTAAGTAAAATCAAGTTCCCTCTGATAATACTTTTTCTTGGCCTCAAATTATTCCAGTTTCCCAGAAGATGTACTAGGTCATTCTACTCTCATTTATAAGATGAGATGACAACCAGTAAAATTCAGGGAAAGTATAATGTGTTCATTAAGGAGAGGCCTGTCATTTGACTCCAAATTAACACAGAAATTCCAGTGAGAAAGCTATATGACATTCACTATGTCACTACGAAAGCGTTTCAGGAGAAAAATATTATAAACTGATATTTAATTTTTAATAGCTTCATTAGGGTATAGTTTGGCATTCAGTAAACTACATATGTTTAAATTGTACAACAAGTTTTGACATATGTATTTACACAATCAACATCGTGAACAAGTTCACTACCCCACCAAAGTTCTTACTTCTTTGAAATCCTTTCCTCAAACTCAATCCTTAGCTCCTACTGATCTACTTTCCCTTGCTGTATACGAGTTTGCATAGTCTAGTGCTTCATATATGTGAAATCATAGAGTCTGAACTCTTTTTTGGTTGGCTCATTTCAGTCAATATAATTATTTTGAGATTCATACAAGTTGTAGCATTTATCAAAAGTTCATTTCTTGGCTGGGCATGGTGGCTCATGCCTATAATCCCAGCACTTTGAGAGTCTAAGGCAGGAGGATCACTTGAAGCCAGGAATTTAAGAACAGCCTGGGCAACATAGGGAGAACTCATCCCTTAAGAAAACTAAGAAAATTACCAAGATGCAGTGGCTCCTGCACATAATCCCACCTACTGAGGAGGCTGAGGCAGGAGGATCCCTTGAGCCCAAGAGTTTCAGCTTGGGTAACAGAATGAGACTCTGTTTCTGTGAAAAAAAAAAGTCATTTATTCTTAGCACCAAAGAATATTCCATTATATAGCTAAATCATCATTTTTTTATCCTTTTGTCTATTGACAGACATTTAGGATGTTTCCAGTATGGGGCTATTTTGCTATGAACATATTAACAATTATCTGTACAAGTATTTACATGGACATAAGCTTTAATTTAAAAAAAACAATAGCTATTTTTGGCAGCACCTGTGGCTCAGTGAGTGGGGCACCAGCCCCATATACCAAGGGTGGCAGGTTCAAACCTGGCCTGGGCCAAACTGCAACAAAAAATAGTCGGGTGCTGTGGTGGGCACCTGAAGTCCCAGCTACTCAGGAGGCTGAGGCAAGAGAATCCCCTAAGCTCAAGAGCTGGAGGTTGCTGTGAGCTGTGACACCACAGCACTCTACCGAGGATGACAAAGTGAGACTCTGTCTCCAAAAAAAAGCTATTTTGACATCAAATGGTTGTATCATAAGGTATGTGTGTGTTTAACATATTAAGAAGCTGTGAAACTGGTTTCCAAAGTGGTTATACCATTACCATTTAACATTCCCAAAAGCAGTGTATGAACATTCCAGTTCCTCCATATTTTTGCAAACACTTGATATGATCAGCCACTTCCATTTTAGCAATTCTAATAAGTGTGTAGTAGTATCTGACTGTGATTTTTTTTTTTAAAACAGAGTCTCATTGTATCACCCTCGGTAGAATGCTGTGGCATCACAGCTCATAGCAACTTCAAACTCTTGGGCTTAAGCAATTCTCTTCCCTCACCCTCCCAAGTAGCTGAGACTACAGGCACCCACCACAATGTCCAGCTACTTTTTGTTTTTTATTGAAGTTGTCATTGTTGTTTTAGCTGGTCTGGGCTGTGTTTGAACCCTCCAGCCTCGGTGTATGTGGCTGGCGCCGTAACCAGCGCGTATGTGCTACAGATGCCAAGCATCTTATTGTGATTTTAATTTTCAATTCCTTGCTGTCTAATCATGAGCATCTGTTCATATGTCTATTTGCCATTCATATATTTTCTTTGGTGAAGTGTCTATTCATATCTCACCCTTATTTGAATTGGGTTGTTTGCACTCTTATTCAGTTTTCAGAGCTTTTTACATATTCTATGTGCAAATCTTCACCATCTATATGCAAATACTTTCACCCAGTCTGTGGTTTGTCCTTGAATTCTTTCAGTGACTTTTTTTTTTTCTGAGATAGACTCACTTTGTTGCCCTTTGGTAGAGTGTTGTGGCGTTATAGCTAACAGCAACCTCCAACTCTTGGGCTCAAGCAATTCTCTTGCCTCAGCCTCCCAAGTAGCTGGGATTACAGGTACCCACCACAATGCCTTGTTATTTTTAGAAACGGGATTTCACTCTTGCTCAGGCTAGTCTCGAACTTCTGACCTCAAGAGGCAATCCACCCTCTTTGGCCTCCCAGAGTGCTAGGATTACAGATATGAGCCATTGTAACCAGTCTTAACAGTGCCTGTCAAAGACAATGTCAAACTTGCGACGAACTCTATTTTCTCAATGTTTTCCTTTTATGAATTGTACTTTTGATGTTATGTGTGAGAAGTTTTTGCCTAACCCAGATATGAAATTATTTTCTGCCATACCTTCCATATATATTTAAGTTTCATATTTAAATCTATGATTCATTTTGGGTTAATTGTCATATATAAGAGGTATGGAGCTTCAAATTCCTGGTCTTAAGTGATTCTCTTGCCTCAGCTTCCACGTAGCTGGAACTACAGGAGCCCACCACAACACCCGGCTATTTTTTTGTTGTGGTTGTCATTGTTGTTTGGCAGGCCTGGACCAGGTTTGAACCCTCCAGCCCTGTGTATGTGGCCAGTACTCTAACTGCTGAACTACTGGTGCCAAGCCAACCATCCAGTTTTGATTATTGTAAATTTATAATGTGTTTTGAAAACAGAAACTATTGTTCCTCTAACTTTGTCTGTTTTCTTCAAAGTTATTTTAGGTATTCTAATTATGTTGTAATTCCATATGAATAACACAGAGAAAACTGAAAAAATAACAAAATTAAATCTTTTTTTTTTTGAGACAGAGTCTCATTTTGGCACCCTCAGTAGAGTACATGGTGTCATAGCTCACAGCAACCTCAAACTCTTGGGCTCAAGCAATTCTCCTGCCTCAGCCTCCCAAGTAGCTTGGACTACAGGCGCCCACCACAACGCCTGGCTATTTTTAGAGACCAGGTATCACTCTTGCTCAGACTGGTCTTGAACTCGTGAGATCAAGCAATCCATACCCTTTATCTTCCCAGGCGGAGATTACAGGCGGGGTTATAGGCGGAAGCCAACTTGCCCAGCCCAAAATTGAGTTTTTTCTTTTTTCTTTTTTTTTTTTTTGTGCAGTTTTTGGCCAGAGTCGGATTTGAACCCACCACCTCCAGTATATGGGCCAGCACCCCACTCTTTGAGCCACAGGCACCACCCCCAAATTGAGTTTTCTGATAAATATCATATATTTAGAATTTCTCTGTTTCTCTTCATGTATTTAAAATTTCTTTAATTTCTCTCAGTAGTGTTTTGTCGCTTTCAGAATAACATTCTTTTTTTTTTTTGAGACAGAGCCTCACTCTGTCGCCCTAGATAGAGTACCATGGCCTCATAGCTCACGGCAACCTCAAACTCGGGCTTCAGCAATCTTCTTGCCTCAGCCTCCATAGAATCTCAGACTACAGGTGTGCCCCACCATGTCTAACTAGTTTTTCTATTTTTAGTAGAGACGGGGGTCTTGCTCTTCCTTAGGCTGGTCTCAAACTTCTGAGTTCAAGCAATCTACCCACCTTGGCCTCCCAGAGTGCTAGTATTATAGGCGTGAGCCACTGTACCCAGCCTGGTCTTGAACATCTTTAATGAGGTTTTTACTTTTTTTTTTTTTAAAGAGACAGAATCTCACTTTATCACTTACAGTAGAGTGCTTTGGTGTCACAGCTCACAGCAATCTCTAGCTCTTGGGTTTAGGAGTATATCTTGCCTCAGCCTCCTGAGTAGCTGGGACCACAGGTGCCTGCCATAATGCCCAGCTATTTTTTTGTTGCAGTTTGGCCAGGGCCGGGTTTGAACCCACCACCCCACCCTCAGTATACGGGGTCGGTGCCCTACTTACTGAGCCACAGGTGCCGCCTGGTTTTTATGTTTTTTTTTCCAGAGACAGAGTCTCACTCTGTTGCCTAAGCTGGAGTGCAGTGGCCTAATCATAGCTCACTGTAACCATGAACTCCTGGTCTCATGTAATCCTCTCACTTTAGCCTCCAAAGAAGCTGGGATTACAAGCCTGTACCACTATGCCTGGCTAATTTTTAATTTTTTTATATAGACTTGTTATGTTGCCTAGGCTGGTCTTGAACTCCTAGCCTCAAGTGATCCTCTTGCCTTGGGATCCCCAAATGCTGTGCATATAGGTGTGATCCATGAAGTCTTGCCTCAATTAGATTTAGTCCTACCTATTTTTTAGGTTATTTTCCATTTTTTATGCTATTGTAAATGGTACTGTTTTCTTTAATTACAATTTCCATTTGTTAGATGCCAGTATATAGAAAGAACATTGATGTTTTCTGTTTTCATCATGCATCACACAACCTGGATAAACTCACTTATTATGTTTGTTAATTTCTTTGCATTCCATAGATCTTCCATATAGACGGACATGTTGTGTGTGAATAAAGATAGTCTTACTTCTTTCATACCAACCTGGACACTTTTTATTTCTTGCCTTTTTACACTGACTAAAACTTTTAGTACAATGTTGAAAAGAATTGGTGAGAACAATCCTCATCTGGTTCCTCATCTCAAGAGCAAAGCATTCACTTATTTTACTTTTTTACCATTAATATGCTGTTAAGGATGCCTTTGGTCAAATTTCTCAAGTTCCGTTCAACTTCTAGTGTCCTGAGATACTAGACATGACATATTACTGAACTTTTGTAGGTTTGGGGGGCTAAACAAAAGATTTAATAATCACAATAAACAGAAGGACACCAATGTTTTCCCATTAAGAAGATTCCCGAGATGGCAGATTTAAATAGAGCTCTCACTCATTTCTAGGTGCAGCTCAGGCGCTACTGCTGCAAGTCCTTCTGCAAATCACTTAACTTCTCTGAACCTCAATATGTATCTGCAGTAAAAAACTAATATCACTATATAATTCATGAGGTTGGTATAAGTTTCAAGTAAGTTATAGTACACAAAACATTTAGTGTTTTACCAAGCATACAAACACTGGTGATTCTACCACCACAAGACGAGAGTGTACAAAATCATATTATTGATTGATTGATTGATTGATGGAAAAAATGGAACTCTTCATGAACTTGTGTGTCATCCTTGCGCAGGGGCCATGGCAATCTTCTCTGTATCATTCCAATTTTATTATATGTGCTGCCAAAGTGAGCACTTATTTATTTTTGAGACAGAGTCTCACTCTATCGCCCTGTGTAGAGTGCAGTAGTGTCATAGCTCACAGCAACCTCAAACTCTTGGGCTTGAGCAATTGTCTTGCCTAAGCCTCTTGAGTAACTGGGACTATAGTGTGCCACTACGCCTGGCTAGTTTTTCTATTTTTAGAAACTGGGGTCTCACTCTTGCTCAGGCTGATCTCGAACTCTACGCTCAAACAATTCACCTGCCTTGGCCTCCCAGAGAGTTGGGATTACAGGCCTGAGCCACCATACCTGGGGTAAATCATATTTTTTAATTTAAAAGATTGAAGAATTCATGAGAAATATTTGAGGAGCTATAAATTTTTAAACGATTTCCAAATTTACTTCCTCATCATGGATATCTGTCATAATAGAGGTAAAACTTTAATAATAAGCTGTCTCAGGATTTCATAAAAAGATTTTCTTATGACACAATAAAGCAACTATGAATCTAAAAATCTATAATATTTCTGACAAGGTTTTGTTTGCATAATATGATTCCCCTCCAAAAATTGTAAATCTAGAGATCAGCTTATGATATGCTCACTTGTACTATTCGTCATACTTAGAATCTACCTGTAAGGATAGCCTTGAATGAAGGGAACTAATCTCCTTCTGAGATAAGCAGTAATTAAGTGATCAGGGAAGCAGATATCAGGGCATTCAAATGTAAAGAAAAAGTATTTCTCCTTCTAAAATTGTTAAGAACTAAATGCAGAATCATCAACTTTTCATGCACTTTTGAACCCTCTGATGGAAGTGTGAAAATGTTCATTGAAATGATCAGAACAGGTACAGCATCAGCGATATATATGTGGGGAAGTGGCATTCTTTAATTACAAAAAAGTCCACACGAGGACATATTCATTTTTTAATTGCTACACGTAGTATAATACATGTATACAGTTTCAGAGTATATGCGATAATTTAAAACATTAATACAATTGGTAAAGACCAAATCAGTGTACTTGGGATATCCATCTACTTATCCATTTTGGATGCTCTCCACGTTCTCATTTTATTTATTTAATTTTAGATTAATATAAGGATACAACTTATGTGTTCCCATATTAAATATAGTCAAAGTTCTGTAAGCTGACCCCCCAAGGGACTGTAACAAACTAGTCAATATGCAGATGTGGTCAACATAAGGAACTAGGCCTACTGTACTGATATGTACAGGTGGTGCATATCCAGTCTATGAAAATTAGGTCAACTTAAGGAGGTGGTCAGCTGTGGAGGTTCTACTATGTTTCCATTTCTTTGATTCCTGCCCACCAAACCCCAACCTCTACCCCATCCTGGCTTAGTCTTTCTACTCAGAACAGGGTTTAGGCACTTACAGTTAAATCACTTATCCATATGATTCAACCCAGATCACCAAATGAAGAGCAATTGGGACAGCACAAAAAGGGGACTAGAATGAGACTTTCTGTTCACTTTTTTTTTTTGCAGAGTAGTGCAGAACTTTAAAATAATTAATTCATGAAATAAATGGTTTTTTTCACAGAAAATCTTTCCATTCATTGCAAGAAATCCTATATGCTATAGAGACAGGCAGAACTGGGAAAAGATGAAAACCTGGGAACTAAAAGCAAATCTGCCTCCTAAAAATAAGCCAGCCCACTGGAATATTATATAATCAAGCAATACTCTCTAAGGCAGTTGTTCTCAACCTTCCTAATGCTGTGATCCTTTAATACAGTTCCTGTGTGTCGCAACCCACAGGTTGAGAACCGCTGCTCTTAGGGTTGCTCGATATTGCATGGGGCATACTTATATTAAAAAAATATTTATTGTTTGTCTCAAATTTAACTGGGCATCCTGTAATTTTATTTGTTAAACCTGGCAACCCTAATAAGGTGTTACACCATCACATCTGTGGCATTTAAAATTTAGACTCCATTTTCATAATTTAGCATTCTTTAAGGAACAAAAAGTTTTTTATACTGCTATGAACAGAAAAAAAATTGTAGTTTTTTCTTTGATGATGAAAAAATAAATTCAAACCTAACTGTTCCATTACGTTTCAGAAGGCTTAGGATGGTGATAATTTTATTTACAGATTTTAGATTCCAAATTCTTACCCAGTGTTAGTATCAATGTAAGAGTAAGTTTCAGGTTGGTAAGTGATTTCTAGCTATTCTTGGGTCTGTTACCTTCTTAGTTGGGCCCTGTATTTTTTTATACCAGACTTTCTGTTTCTGTGAGTTTGGGGGAAGGGGAAAAATTCAGGAATACCACTTTGCTATTAGTCTTGGTGCAGCGAGCACAAAGTAGGCTGTGTATGTGCTTCAGACTTTCTGGGCAACAGAGGGTTAACATCTTTTTCAATTTTGCCACTCAAATTGCTGCTTACCATCTAAAGTACAGGGTACAGAGTGAGGAGAAAGGCCACAAGGGTCATTATGCTTTGGTGGCAAGAGACCTATCATTATTTTCATTCTATTCAATGCCAACAAACCGTTTATTAAAGGACAAAATTGGAAATTCTCCACTTGAATATTTTTGAGGACTGTTTCATTTCTACAACCTGAGGGAAAGAAAGAAGGCTTTACAGAGCACTGCAGTTGTCAAGGCCTTTTGGTGCCCACAGGCTGCCTCATCCAATGACACTACACTCATTGTTAAGACAATTGAATCACATTTCTTCCTCATATTGAGTTGAAACATTTTAATATCTCATGGCTGAGGCCATGAAACTGACATACCATTTGGTTAGTCACTGGAGGAAACTAATTACATGAGATTTTCAGCCTGGAGGAATCTCTCTGTTCTTTTAAGATACATTCTGTTTTATCTGTACCACTTGAATGCCATTTATCCCTTTATGCTGTTGTTTGTGTGCGTGGCTTATTTCCCCTATTTAACCCGAAATTCCATGAGAACAGAGTCCATATACTTTACTCATCTTAATCTGCTCATCCAGAACTTTATATTGCCCATAACAGGTTCTTGATAAATACTTTGTGAATAAATCATTGTAAATGAACTATTTTCTTTTTATCTATAGCATGATCAGAGCATACCTAAATGTGTGGGGCTTCCAAGCAAATAGCTCAGAAAGGAACTTTTTTCCTTTCATTAACTCAAAAGAAAAGGCTTTAGAATTCTGTTATCCAGGACTACTTGGAAGCAGAGAGAAAGAGGAAAAAGGTTTTGGCATTTTCCCCACTGACAAATTCTAAAAAGTAAGTAACACTCCACAGCTTGAAAAATTTCTTGGGCCCCTATGGATAAATTGAGAGGTTTAATTAAATTAAGTTAAATTAAATAACAGGAGTAAGAAGTGAATAATGACTGTAAGTGTATTCCAAAGCCTTAAAAGTAAGTCTCTTATCATACTCTCGAGGTCAAGTGGTGAAAACTGCAGCCTGGTTGGAACATCATCTATTATTAATTGGATTTTTAGGTCACTGTACTTTTGCATATCTGTAGAATGACTTGAATGTGGCCAGAAGAAGATGACGAACACTGGAGGGCTAGAAATATTACTCTAGGTTGAGGTCAGCAGAGATGTGAAAAGAATGTCGGATACAATAGTAGGAAAATTGATATGTAATAAGAAAAACTAGGAAGGGAGTTTGGCACTTGTAGCACAGCGATTATGGCACTGGCCACATACACCGGGGCTGGCAGGTTCAAACCCTATCTGGGCCAGCCAAACAACTGCAACAACAAAAAAAATAGCTAGGTGTTGTGGCGGTGTCTGTAGTCTCAGCTACTTGGGAGGCTGAGGCAAGAGAATTGCTTAAATCTAGGAGTTTCAGGTTGCTGTGATGCTACAGCACTCTACCAAGTGTGACATAGTGAGACTCTACCTCTAAAAAAAAAAAAAAATTAGGAAGGAAACATACACAAAAAAATGGTTGCCTAGTTTAGAGAGATTCCTCTGAATAGAAGACTATGGGACTATAACGAGTATTTAGGAGGCTAAGAAAAGAAATTTTTCTTATTTTTTGAGACAGAGTCTTGCTCTGTTGCCCAGGCATTAGAGCAGTTGTGTCTTTGTAGTTCACAGCAACCTCAAACTCAGGGGAGAATTTTTCTTTAATTTTATTGTCTTTATTATTAAATCATAGCTGTGTACAATAGTGCAATCAAGGGGTACAATGTGCTGGTTTCATATACAATCTTAACTATTTTCATCAAACTGATTAACATAGCCTAAGAAGAATACATGTGGATTT
>CAUYON010025203.1:0-12752 GCA_963573935.1 Arctocebus calabarensis | reverse complement strand
TCTGAGCTCAATCACTCCTCTCTCACCTCCCTTTCCCCTATCCCTGTATTCCTGTGCTATAATTGGGTTTTAGACTTCATATGAAAGCTATAAATTAGCTTCATATTAGGGCTGAGTACATTGGATACTTGACATATTCTTAAAATCAAGGTACTTGTCACTTTTAAAGTATAATCATGTCAACAGTAGTGGGAGTTTTTACTGAAAACTGAAAATAATATTTATGTAAGAGTAAGTAATTAACTTCATTTAATGTAGAGTAGGTATCATTAATTTTTCATTCACTACATTTAAAATGTACTTTGATACATTTTTTAAGTGCCTTTAAATATAGTCACTGAAGTGTATGCAAGGAACTAGAGTTGTTGAGGAAAAATTTTTTAAAGTTACTCAAATGTCAATTTTATTGTTTCTCTGCACATACATTTAGTTGCTAATAAAAAGTGGAAAATGCAGCACATCAAAATTTCCTTTTATTACAAATTTTGAAAATCAGAAAATCTAATCAATTATTAAGCTCTAGCCAAACTACCAAATAAGTTTCCTTCACATGCTTTGACATGAGTTGCTTTGTTTCAGATTCTTGATGTTTGCTTTTATCTCACTGAGTCTGGCTTCTAAAACACCTGGGAATACTTGAGACCATGGTTATTCTTTGGGTCAAAACAAAAAGTAGAACTAAAGTATATTGAAGTTATTCAAATACATTCGAACTACATAGATCCCTTCATAAGCTTCTGGTATTGAGGTAATGAGGAAAAGATATAAGAAAAAGACATTGCAGAATTCATTGTAAGTTACAAAATTGTTGGTATACATCTTATCCCAGCATAGAGTAGCTTTCTTAATTTGGTCAATAAAATTACCAGCAAAACAAAAAGTTCAAGATCCATGACAGTCAACTCTCAGCCATAAGCTCCTCCTTATGGAACTTTTAAGTCCCTAAAGGAAGCCTGGAATGAACTTGTAGCCCAGAAAGAGTTTGAAAACCCAAACTCCAGCAACCACAAAAAAGTCTTGTGGAGAATATTTTTTAAATTGGTGTAGATTTACATTAAATTTGATCTGTGGATATTTACTTTCAAAAAATATATAGTTGTAATTTTAAGCAAACCTTAACACAAACCAGTATTTCTCGGAAGATAAACTTGATGAAAATAAAAGTAAATTAAGCAGTAGAATTATTAATAGCTTTCCAGTCAAAAAGTTAAAATATTCTGCATTAATCTAACAATAATAGAAGTTAGAAGATCTGTATAAACATACTCTAGTTAAGTGATGATTTTCAACAGTGGGTGACTGAGATAGTCAAAGTGAAGATAAATTGTGATAGCTGGTTATTGGATGGCATTGTCTGTATTAACACAAAACCAGGATAAAATGTAGGTTGATTAATTACTCAGTAACTTAAATAATGAATTACATCCTTCCAAAATCATAAAATGTTGTGGTGTTAGATTATCTGACTTGCAGCTTTACTAAATTTGAGCTACTTAGCCTTACTATGAAAGTAATTTATAGCTTTCATATGAAAGATATAACCCAATTATAGCACAAGAATACAGGGAAAGGGGCAAGGCAGGGGAGGGGGAAGGTTGGGTGCAGGGAGGGTAATTGGTGGGTCCACACCTATGGTGCCTTTTAGAAGGGTACAGGTAAAACTTACTAAATGCACACAATAACTAAGAAAATGCCGTGAAGGGTATGTTAACCAGTACGATGAAAATATTTCAAACTGTATATAAAACCAGCACATTGTACCCCATGATTGCATTAATGTACACAGTTATGATTTAATAAAAAAACAAGACATAACTCCTCATGATTATTTTATATAAACTAACGTGAACAATGTCTGATGAATCAGAGAAAAATGAGAAAGAAAGGTCATGTCTCTTATCATCTAACCCCAGTAAGATTAGCCCACATAACAAAATCCCAAAACCAGAGATGTTGGCCTGGATGTGGAGAAAGGGGAACACTTCTACACTGTTGGTGGGAATGCAAACTAGTACATTCCTTTTGGAAAGATATTTGGAGAATACTTAGAGATCTAAAAATAGACCTGCCATTCGATCCTATAATTTCTTTATTGCGTATATATCCTGAAGACCAAAAATCACATCATAATAAAGATATTTGTCCCAGAATGTTTATTGCAGCCCAATTCATAATTGCTAAGTCGTGGACGAAGCCCAAATGCCCATCAACCCACGAATGGATTAATAAATTTTGGTACATGTATACCATGGAATACTATGCAGCCTTAGAGAAAGATGGATGGAGCTGGAACATATTCTTCTTAGCAAAGTATCTCAAGAATGGAAGAAAAAGTATCCAATGTACTCAGCCCTAATATGAAGCCAATTTATGGCTTTCATATGAAGGCTAAAACCCAACTATAGCACAAGAATACAGGGAAAGGGGAAAGGGAGGGGAGGGGGAGGATGGGTGGAGGGAGGGCAATTAGTGGGAACACACTTACGGTGCATCTTAGCAGGGTACGGGTGAAACTTATTAAAGGTAGAGTATCAATGTCTCTATATAGTGATCAAGAAAATGCCATGAAGGCTATCTGTAATAGTATGATAAAAATATTTCTGAATGTATATGAAGCACATTGTTCCCTATGATTGCACCAATGTACACAATTATGATTCAATAAAATTATAAAAAAAAAAAAAGATGCAGAGTCCAGTCTTTGACCAGTTTGAATCTGGACTGATCTGTGACTGTGTTGACTGCCTATTTGATCCTACACTAGTTTCAACTTGAGTCCTTCAAGAGGACTGGAATCTCTGACTTCCTGCCTTTTGGAGCTCCAAGCCACCATGAAGATGTTCAGGCTGCCCTGCGGATAGGAACGGTCACTTGGAGAAGTGTTGATACAACAGGCATGTGTGCAAATAGGTGGTATTGGTGGATGATTCAGATAACTCCAGCACCTGCTGCTAGTGACTGAAATACCATGTGAGAGACCCTGAGTGAGAATTGCCAGGGGAGCCCAGTCAACTCACAGAGCCAGAGACATAATAAATTGTTGCCTTTAGCCACTAAATTTTGAGATAATTTGTTACGAAATGACAGAAAACTAGAACATAAGTTATAGAAATTATTGTTATTTATTCTTTGTAACTTACATACAACATTTTCATTACAATATAAGTTCCGGAGTGCAGGGGTGGGCCTAGATCAGACCTGGATTGCTACAATGGCCTTCTACCTGGTTTTTCACATTCCTGTTATCTCCTACCTTCCATTGACCAAATGGCAGTCAGAGGTACCATCATCAAAACTTATATCAACGTCTACCTGATCCTGACTAGGCTCTTTCTGTATTA
The DNA here is from genome assembly GCA_963573935.1 of Arctocebus calabarensis. Lineage (NCBI taxonomy): Eukaryota > Metazoa > Chordata > Mammalia > Primates > Lorisidae > Arctocebus > Arctocebus calabarensis. Next base: position 9,411 of record CAUYON010025203.1, on the reverse strand, counting down.
AGTATTATCATTGCAATCTGGACTTCTCTTTCATAGCACCTAATAACCAGTATATTTAATCATAATTTTTATAAATTACTTTTTTTTGAGAAAGAGTCCTACTCGGTCATCCTTGGTAGAGTGCTGTGTCATCATAGCTCACCTCAAACTCTTAAGCTCAAGAGAACCTCTTGCTTTAGCCTCCCTAGTAGCTGGGACTACAGGTGCCTGCCATAATACACCACTATTTTTTATTTTTATTTTTTTAGAGTCAGGATCTCACTCTGGCTCAGGCTGGTCTCAAACTCATGAACTCAAGCAAAATGTTTATCTTTCTCACTAGATCCTAGTCTTCAGTAGACAAGGCCCATGGATACCCCAAGTTTCAAATATAGAAGCCAGTACATAAAATGTGTTTAATAAATATTTGGTGAAGAGATACTTTTCAAAATGTCTTTTGCACTTCAGCTGATTTTATAATAGAAATCTATTTCTTACTGCTTTTAGCCTGCCTCTTTGACCCATTTCCAGTTTCAAAATAAAAAAATAAAATCAATTAATGTTTTAGCTAATTTTTCACAAACTTCTGGAAATTGGTCATGAAAATAGTTGCCCTAAATATGACATATCCTCATATCTTTCAGTCTTCGAGTTAACTTTGGATTCTCTTATAAAAAGCAGAGTTTAGGGGCAGCACCTGTGGCTCAGTGGGTAAGGGTGGCATATACCAAGGGTGGCAGGTTCAAATCCAGTCCTGGCCAAACTACAACAAAAAAAAGTTGGGCGTTGTGGCGGGCGTCTGTAGTCCTAGCTACTTGGGAGACTGAGGCAAGAGAATCACCTAAGCACAGGAGTTGGAGGTTCCTGTGAGCTGTGTGACACCACAGCACTCTACCGAGGGTGATAGAATAAGACTCTGTCTCTACAAAAAAATAAAAAGCAGAGTCTCGCCACTCTTGATTGACAGTAGATCTTCAGTTTTATCTTGTTCATTAACACAGTAAAATAAAAAGAAATAATTTTTCCACTCGCCTTCCTCAGTTCTCATTTTACTTCTGGAATTTACTACAATACTGTGTTTTTATTAAAAAACTGATTTTATACATTCTCTGTCATATATTTATATTTATTAACTTATCTATACTATGATAGGGTTTCTCCAATTCTCTCCTTCAAAGACCTTCGGAAGAATAAAGCTATGGTTAATATAATTATATCCATCCTTGGAAATCAAAATCACTACCAAAACTCTTCTGCTCTCATAAAAAATGGAGCCAGACAGACTGTTAGGTAAAGCATATGCTAACAAAGCACAGAAGTGGTTAAACACAAGGACATTTTCCTATATAAGAGACCAAAGGCCCAAATATTCAATAACAAAAATTTCAGCCATATGTGCACTTATGTAGAACAGATTATTAACTGTTCTCCTCCATAAATATAAGAACTCAATTACAATAAATCTGAATAATTTTAAATTATTTTTCTGAAATCACAGGCATTAAGCAGTGATGATCATTCAGTGGAAATATTCATCAAGATACATGTATGACAAAAATACCAAGTTCATTTTGCAGTGTCAAATGGAGACAAATTCTGCAAATGCTTATATTCGAAAACACTTTTAGAGTAATTACTTTTTTTGGACAACACTTTTGGTATTCTTTTTCTCTTTTTTTTTTCTTACATATGCTTCTAAATCTGTGTTTGGAATCCAAATTTTAAATTTAATTACAAGCAAAGGAATATGCCTACTTAACATCCATGGAGGCCTAAATTACTCTAACAATCACAGGCAGTCATGGAAGTTTCCAGGTGAAATTTTTCTAAAGTCTATTAATGTGCATTAGAATCACCTAGAGGGTTAAATAAAAAATAGATTACTGGGCTCCACTTTCAGAGTTCTGATTCAGTGGTTCTGAGGTAAGGTTCAATGGTTTACTTTTTTTACAAAAAATATTATTTTATATTTTTACTTGCCATATAATAATTATACACATTGATGTTTTGATATGCACTACATATAATGTATAGTGATCAAAGCAGGGTAATCAGCATATCCATTATCTCAAACATCCATCATTCACTTTTTTGTGTTGGGAACATTCAATATCTTCCTTGTAGCTATTTGAAACTATACAGTAATGTTAGCTACAGTCACCCCCCAGGAGCACAAGAGACCTAAGCTTATCCCTCCTATCCAGAATTTACTTCCTAACTAGTACGTGGATCATGCTAATGTTACTGGTTCCAGGAACCACTTTGAGGACTACTGATACAACCTACCACTTAAATTTTACAGGAAAAGAAATAAATGCCCAGAACACTTGAAAGATTGATCCAATGTTTCTGCCACAGTCAGTGGCAAAAATGACATGACAAGACAGGGCTAGAATCCAGCTTTTCTAATTCCATGTCGCATGCTCTCTGACTCGACTTTGCCCGTCTGAGGTGCGTTCAGTACCATATGAGGTGTTGATGAAAAAGCTATAAAAAAAAAAGTCACAGCCGATGGAAAGGGAAGGCAACATAAACATCCTCTCTTCCCGTTGACAAAAATCAAAGACATGCAGAACCACACCAAAAATGGTCTGATTCAGGTATTTCTTTGTGGCTGCTACACCCCTTTTGAAGTTGATTTCTCTCTAAACATCTAAAGACTTAAAGACTTACTTTGCATTCTTACATTGCAACGTCTTTGTTGATAACTTTTCAGTAATTCCATTACAGCAAATCACAGGGTTGTCAAATCTTCAAGGATCAGAAGATCATAAGTTGACAAGTAGCAGATGCACAGAAAGAAGTTTTAAATAAAGTGCATTCATTCCCCATGTGGAGCAAAGCAGAATACCTATTCCTCAGTGATAGTAAAACCAGCCGGGAAGTTACAAAGAATGTACTTTTGCCATGATATTTACTGTTTCTACCACTTTTATTCAGTGGTAGAATCAAAGAATTCAAAAGAAAGAAAACTCTTAGATTTTCAAACAAGCTGTTTCTGTTTAAGGACAGAAGTTTCTGTTAAAATTTAGTATAATTTTGATGTCACCGAGCACAGTGAAAGCTGCAGGCAAACAGAACATTCTCATTGTAATACCACTACTGTAGGCATATTTGAAACACTATAGCTTCTTCAGACTGTAATTATAACTGTTTGTTGCCTCTGTGGTTTCAAAGATAATAGAAGTTGTTTGCAAAATTTACATAACACTGATGTGTTGCACATAAAATATAGACAGTCACGTGCAAAATATCCCATTATATATTTTCTCATAGGGAGAAACAGCTGAGAAACCTATAGACCATCAAATTATGATTCCAATGTTTCATTATAAGCAATTAGACTCCGGAACCCAAAGGTATAACCAAAATGCTTGGTATAATTTTGTTAATACCATTTAAGATGTGGCCCACAGGTGCTTAAATTTTCAGAAAAGAAAAATCTTAGTGACTATATAGGGTATTGTTCCCTATTGGTAATTACTTCTATAGCCAGAAAATCAAAGGTTGGACTCAGGAGTAAATACATATGAAGGGAGGAAAAAGGTTCAAAATTGCACTCATTCATTCCACGGGCAATGACTGTGTAATGGCTTCTGTGTTAAGCACAATCCTTGCTCTCAAGGAACTCTAAACCCAACAGGAAATGTGGGCAAAAATTAATTCCTTCAGCAAACATTGAACAGTGCTATAAAGAAAGAAATATCAATGTGACTGGTTGGTAATAGTATAGAGCAGAGTGCGTATGTGTTCAAAGGTCTGGGAACTGGGAACTTAGGAAGTTTTTACTAATTAATGACATTGATATGTGTCTAGAAGAATTTTGAAAGATTTCCATATAGAAAAGGAAAAGGCAGGTTGAGGTGAGGGCCCTTAGAAAATTATGTAATCTGAAGACCATTTCTAGACAATAGGAGTTGTGGAGAGAGTTTGAGGGCTAAAAGGCAGAGTAGTTCCTGAGGAACTTCTTTTGGGAAATGCCTCTAACAATGGTGGATAAAATAAGAAAGACACCATTTTATATGGCCTGAATCAGCCAGGATAGCAATAAGGAATCCCTAGGAACCAATGACAAAGAATTGAAGGGGTTAAAGAGATTTGGAATGGACTTTCGCCTTATGCTAATTTCTAGTGGCCTAGAACCTAAATTTCAATGACTCTTGCTTTAGTAACAGGACACAAACCTAAGCCAAAGAAGAAATGAGATCAACACTACAAGATAATGGAAGGAAACAAAGAAAAAAATAGGAAGACAAAATAACTAAATGAAAATGAATGATATAATACAGAGCATCAATACACCTATATGTTGGTTCTATGATGAAATGAGAAATAGATCTCTGACAAGAGTAATCAAAAGAAAGAGAAAAGGTGCAAAATAGATAATATGAAGAATAAAAATGGAACTTACATATTAAAAAGTAGAAGAATTCATATTTCATAAATAACAGTAAATTTGAATTATTCAGTGAAATGAACACATTTCTAGAGAAAATTTCTAGAGAAATTTGTAATCACAACATATTCACAAAAACCTAGAAAACCTGAAAGTACATAGAACTCCCTCAAGAAAGTAAAAAGGTAATTTACAATTTCCTGCAAAGAAAAATACTTTGTTGAGCTATTTTTTCTGATGCACTTCACCAAGCAGATAAGGATCAGATTATTTCATTCTTTTAGAGAGAAGAATTTGATTATGTATTTGATGAGATTACCATATCCTTTATACTGAAGAGAGTCAGAGAATTACAAGCCAATTTCATAAGATACATAAAAAATACTGAACTGTATTTACAAAGGAAATCCTGAGATATATGAAAAAGACAATACATTATCACCAAACAGCAACTATTCTAGAAATGCATTTGGTGTGTTGATTCAACATTAGAAACTTACAAAGTTAATTCATTACACTAAAATATTAAAGAAGAAAATCAAAATCACCCCCATAAACACAGTAAAAGTATTCAATAAAATTCAAGACCTATTTTGGATAAAATTATTTGCAAAGTAGGAATAGAAGAAACTTTCTTTAACATGACAGAGAATACCTACAAAAGCTCTTATAGCAACCATCATAAGATCATCTGTAAAGTAAAGAACATGACAAAACTGGCTTCTATCACTACTTCTATTCAACATGGTACTATCTCAAAACAAGACAAGGAAAAGTTATAAAAAAGGAAATGAAAGGAAGACATACAACTATCATAGTCCCCAAACAACATAATTATTTACATTTTAAAAGTCTAAAGACAAATTGTTAGAAAATATAAGAACTTTAATAAAGTTAATATATACTAGTGGAACATGAAATGAACTCCTATCTATTATATCTCCACACAAGATAAGGATATATAATTTTTAAAATTCTATTTATAGTAATATCTGAAAATACAAAGTACCTAATAAATCCAATAAAATGTATGAAACATTTGATAGAAAATTATACAATTTTATTGAAAGAAATATTTAAAAGGCTTAAATACAAAGATATACTATGTTCATGGTTAGTTATAAAGATTTTGATTCTTGCCAAATATATTTTTAGATCAATGTGATTCACACCAAAACCCCAAGACAGACTTCTGCTTTTGGTACTTATCTCTCTGAGGGCAACTAAAAACCTTAAAATATATATATATAAATATGCATTAATGTGTATATATATGTATTATATGTTATAAATATATATAAATTAATATATTAATAAAAATATTCCAAGGGATGGAAAGAAAAAAGCAAAATGGCCAAGGAACATAGGGAACTGAGGGATGATGTGGTGGTTGGTTCTTTGGGTTTTCTTTTTGCTCATATATTCCAAACATGGAACTGAAGAAACCAGCAAAATAATAACATCAATAGTCACGACTAAAAGTGCTTCCAAAATGCCTATTCCTTTTAGTCTAAGGATAAACAAAGGAGCAACTTAGCAAGACAGGAAAAATGTAGACAATAACAACATAGAAAAATCTATAACTCCACTCCCACCCCACCAGCAAAGGCCAAGGTTCCACCTTTGGCCAGGTTGTCCTGAGGTACTCAATATCCTGCTGGGTTGATGTCAGAGAAGAACAAGTGGACCTTCGGAGATGGTCAAGACTTTCATCCAACTAGCTTAACTAGATTTCCCCACTGTGCTGACAGTGGAGACCATGAAGAAGTCCAGAGCTTCCATTCCCACTTGGCAGTAACTTGATGCCCACCCTTTCCCCACCAGAGTGGTATCTGAAGAGGTCAAGTAGAAGTTCAGAACTTCCATCATTGCCCATTCTGGAAAATAATGTAGCTGTTTCTTAAGAAACTAAGCATTTGTACACAGTTACTCATCAATGTCCCTGTTGAGCATTTATACTAAATAAATGCATACGTATGTTCACACAAAAACCTGCACACAAGTGTTTATAAATGCATTATTTGTAGTAACTCCCTGGGTGATTTTTTTAATTAAAATTTTTATTTTGAGATACTTGTAGATTTATATTTAGAAAAATACAGAGATCCCATGAACCATTTACCCAGTTTTCCCCAGCAGTGACATCTTGTAAAAGTAAAGTAAATATAACATCCAGGAGATAGACATTGATCTAATCAAAACACAAAACATTCCATAGGGGAGGGGCAAGATGCCGACTGGAAGCAGCTTCCGACAGAGGCTCCTGTCCAAAAGGAAAGATAACCTCCAGAAACAGCCCAATTGAGCTGAAGACTGGGAGCCCAGCTGAGAGAGAGAGAAGTGATAACTGCAGGTCACCCCTGAGGCAAGCTGCAACTTCCAGAAAACAAGCTTCAGGCAGGAAAACTGAACTACAGTTTTTTGCCATTCTTAACTTCCAGGACAACCTTCCCCCCCTTACCTAATGCACCAGAAGCCTGACCTCTGCTGAAAATGAGGAAGGAGGACTTGAGCAGTGACCTCCCTCCCTATCTGCCAGACCAGGCAACCGCCAGGTAAGAGACTCAGGGTCCCACCGAGCCCCTGCTAGCCCCCAGGCCAGGGACACTGCCGGGACCCCTGCAGTTCCAATGAATGCCACACGGGGCTTCGGCCCACTTGCAGCAGCAGCCAGGAACTGAGACTCCCGCGTGGTGCCGATTTGTGCCCCGCCTAGTCTCAGCCTGCCACCCGCCAGTACCCCTGGCTGCTGCTGGCCAAGACTCCTGGGTGCCCCGAAGTGCACCCCGCAGGGCCTTAGCCTGCTGCCAGCAGCAGCCAGGAAGTCTGTTGGGACTCCTGCATGGTGCCGATCTGTGCCCTGCCTGGCTTCAGAACACCACCTGCGGAGACCCCTGCCTGGCTCCAATCCGTGTCCCAGGCCCACCACCCTCAGCTGCCAGAAACTCCACTCTGCCGGGACCCCCTCATGGCCCCAATTGGCACACCGCGAGGCCTTGACCTCCGCCAGCACCGGCCAGGAACTCCGCGGGGACTCCTGCAGCCCTGCTTGGCACTATGCTGGGCCTGGGCCCCCAGTGAGCAGTGGCTAGGAACTCTGCTGGGCCTTGGCCAGCTGCCAGCAGTAGCCAGGAAGTCCACTGACACTCTCACGTGGTGTCGTTTTGTGCCCTGCCTGGTCTCAGCCTGCCACCCGCCAGTACCCCGCCTGGCTCTGATCCGTGCCCTAGGACCACTGCCCTCAGTCTTCCTCCCAGCCAGAGACTGCTGGAGACACAGGCTCCCTTTGCAAGGGCCACCAGGTGCCCCATCTCACACCCTGCTGCTTAATCTGGGCATGCCACACTCCAGAGCTGCTCCTGCAGCCAGAACTCCCTGGGTGGGGCAGTCCCAGAGGAGCTACACAGGGTCATTCCCTATAAAGATCCAGCAACAACAGAGTGATCCTGCTGAGGTCTGATCTGGGAGAGACTTCCCCAACTCTGAGGAGGGTCATAGGCAACAGTGAAAAATAATCATGAGGCAGAAACAACAGAAAAACTCTAGGAATATGAATAATCAGAGTAGGTCAACTCCCACAGGGAATAACAAGGTAGATACAGCACAAGATCCCTTGCATAAGCAAATGGCTGAGATGTTAGAAATCAAATTCAGAGTCTGGATAGCAAGTAAGATCAGCAGAATGGAGGAAAAGATGGAACTAGAATTTCAGGCAGTAATCCAAAAGATGACCCAAAAGATATCTCAAGAATTGAACGAATTCACAGACAAAGTGACCAAAGATTTTGATACATTGAGACAAGAAGTCGCAGCCCTCAAAGATCTCAGAAATACAGTAGAATCCCTCAGTAACAGAATGGAGCAAGCAGAAGAAAGGATTTCTGACATGGAAGACAAAGCTTTGGAATGCTCCTAAACTTCCAAAGAAGAGAAATGGAAGGCAAAAATGGATCATTCTCTCAGACAGCTCTGGAATAACTCAAAGAAAACCAATATTCGCCTTATAGGGATACCCGAAAATGATGAAGTGGCATCACAAGGCACAGAGTCTCTTCTTTATGAGATTATGAAAGGAAATTTTCCAGACATGCCAAAGATTCTGAAATTCAGATAGCAGACAGTTTCAGAACCCCAGCACAACTCAACCCAAATAAGACATCCCCTAGGCACATCGTAATCAACTTCACTAAAGGTAATATGAAGGAGAAAATTCTGAAAGCAGCCAGACATAAGAAATCCATTACCTACAAGGGGAAGAATATTAGAATAACTGCAGATCTCTCTGATCAAACCTTTCAAGCTAGAAGAGAATGATCATTGACTTTTAATCTCCTAAAACAAAAGAACTTTCAACCCAGCATCCTATACCCAGCTAAACTGAGTTTCATTTATGATGGAGAAACTAAATACTTTAAGGACATCCACATGTTGAAGAAATTTGCTATAACTAAACCAGCTCTCCAGCATACTCTCAGACCTATCTTCCATAATGAACAGTGTAATCCTCCACCACAAAAGTAAACTCACCTAGAAACTTTTTATCAAATTTCAACTTCTACAGTGATGAAAGGATTAAATATGTCCACTGGATGTTCTAAAGATTTATCATTGTTTTCAATTAATGTGAATGGTTTAAATTGCCCTCTAAAGAGGGATAGGTTGGCTGACTGGATATAAAAACTCAGGCCAGATATCTTCTGCATACAAAAATCTCACCTTAGCTCAAAAGATAACCTTAGACTCAAGGTGAAGGGATGGTCATCTATATTCCAGGCAAATGGAAAACAGAAAAAAGCAAGTGTCGCAATCTTATTTGCAGATACAATAGGCTTTAAACCAACCAAAGTAAAGAAGGATAAAGATGGACATTACATATTTGTTAACAGTACTAGTCAATATGATGAGATTTCAATTATTAATATTTATGCACCCAACCAGAATGTGCCTCAATTTATAAGAAAAACTCTAATAGACATGAGTAATGTGATTTCCTCCAGCTCCATAGTAGTTGGAGATTTTAATACTCCTTTAGCAGT
>CAUYON010025199.1:0-11963 GCA_963573935.1 Arctocebus calabarensis | reverse complement strand
GGAACTAAACACCCAGGCAGGATACCAGGTGTCATAAAGCTTTTCTGTTCCATCAGTTCTTATTAAGCTCTTTTTCCTGATGAATTTCTGGTTCAATGTAGAGTGTTTGCTAAATTACTGATGGAATAAATTAAAGTTTTGACCGGGGTCAGGTTTGAACCCGCCACCCTCAGTATATGGGGCCAGTGCCCTACACACTGAGCCACAGGTGCCACCAATGGAATAAATTAAAAAAGAAAATTACTCTTTGAAACTCTCAGGAGAGGCTCGGCCCTTGTGGCTCAATGGGCTAAGGCGCCAGCCACATACAACTGAGCTGGTGGGTTCGAATCCAGCCCGGGCCCGCCAAACAACAATGATGGTTGCAACCAAAAAATGGCCAGGCATTGTGGTGGGTGCCTGCAATCCCAGCTACTTGGGAGGCGGAGGAAGAGACTCGCTTGAGCCCAGGAATTGGAGGTTGCTGTGAGCTGTGATGCCACAGCACTCTATCCAGGGTGACAGCTTGAGGCTCTGTCTCAAAAAAAAAAAAAAAAGAAAAAAAGAAACTCTCAGGAGATAAATTTCTTTAAAACTAGCTTTACAGGCTTGTTCTCTTTGCATTTTATTGCAGACTTTTAAATATAACCGATATCTTGATGAAAATGGGAAGACAAAAACTATCTTCTATAGAAATGGACTCAAGTTGAAGTATTACTACATGCCCTTTGGATCGGGGGCTACAATATGTCCTGGAAGATTATTTGCTGTCCATGAAATCAAGCAATTTTTGATTCTAATGCTTTCCTATTTTGAACTGGAGCTTGTGGAGAGCCACGTTAAATGTCCCCCTCTGGACCAGTCTCGTGCAGGGTTGGGCATTTTGCCACCGTTAAATGATATAGAGTTTAAATATAAATTCAAACATTTATGAATATGTGGTTGGAAAAAGAAAACACTAGGTAATATTGCAGGACTGCAGACACCATCGCTAAACAGCTCCTTTGGACAAATGTGTTTATAGTGGTGGAAATGATTCAGCAAGGCCAATTCTGTTCACTGAAGCTGGCTTTGGATCTTACCATTTTGATAACGATTTCCAGATGCTATCTTAGACTGTGCTAGTACATAGAACTGGGTTCTGGGGCACAGTAATTCAGTTTTATTTATAAATCAATGAATGTTCACATAGCCAGGGACTGAACTTCATCATTATTTTCAGAGAAAACACCTATTTTATTTCAAAATAAGGATATGTGTTTCAATTGGCAGAATTTCTTTTTTCCTAAGGAAAACTGCTTTATTTTGATAAAAACCACTCAATAATTATGAAAAAAAAAGCTTCAAATTCACGTTTTAGTGAAACTGCACTATTTTTTAACTAGATGGGTGGTTTCTTCAGATGTAATCCTATATCACAAAGGATATTTTGAAGGATTGTATCATGCTTTTTAATAAAAAGGAAATATTTTCAACTTTCCTTATGTCTAGAATTCAGTGCTTTTAAAATGATGATCTTGCTGTCCTGAAACCAATAAAGGTGGTTTTAACATTATCTCTTTATGTTTTAATTTATTGTTGCTAGAAACTCTATGGTATCAACTAATTTATCTATATTTTGATTTGATTCCATGTTAGTGAAAAGAGCTTTTTCCAGAGATTAAAAAATCAGTTTTTCTGTCATTAGTAAATATGCACCATTGAAAAGAATATAGAACTTATGTTTTATGTACACTTTAAAATTAAAACTGGATACAAAGTACCATTTAAAACTTTGGTTATGAGACATTCAGAGTTCATTAAGTGCAGCTTGACATTGTATTTTATTTAAGCGCATTTTATCTCTAAATGACTTGCAGTTAAAGGAAAATAGGTTAAGGCCATATAAGTGTTTGAACACTGTGTTTAATAATGCTTTGGTAAAATATTTTAGGTATTAGAGTTATTAGCGATGATATTTTAATTGACATTTCTGTTTGTATTTATATGCAAATTATATTTACCTTTTTTCTTGTACTATAGATAGTAAGAAAATATTCTAACATTTGATCATTTTGAAATGATTCATCTTTCAGAAATAAAAGTATGAATGTGTATGCTCTAAATTGTGAAATATTCAGAAGGTTTAAACCATTCACCTATTGATAAGTTAAAATAGTTCTATCCAGAATTCATTCAAAATATTTATATTTTTGAATATTTCAAAAATAATCAAAGTAATCATTTACTCAGCCATCTCCTTCATACGACATACAATTCACTCAAAATTTTTCATCTTGCTATTTAAATAGGTTATTTTTTTGTATAAAGAAAATATAACTCATTTAGATGTGTTTCAAGGTCAATAAAATTCTGTGTTATGGCAGACTGTTCTAAACTAAATTTCTGAAGTGTTTTCCTAGAAGACTGTATGACTTTCTGAGTGCGTCCATACATCTCTCCGTATCTTTTGGATACCAATATTTGCCAGCTGATAGCCCACAGACCAAAGTTGCCCTTCTTTGTTCAGTCTAGACACTAAGAATGGTTTTTACATTTGTAAATGGTTGAAAAAAGTCAGGAGAATATTTCATGACATGAGACAAGTATATGAAATTCGGCTCTCCACACCCATAAGTAAAGTTGAATTGAGACGCAGTGTGCCCATAGAGGCATTATTGTCAATGGCTGCACTAGTGGGGCAATTTCAGAGCTGAGTAGTTGCAACAAAGACCACATGGCACGAAGCCTAGAATATGTTAAAATGTGGTCTTTTACAGAAAATGTTTGCCAACCTCTATTGCATAGCAATCTCAAAAGGATATATATATATATTTGAGATAGTATCTCACTGTATCACTCTCAGTAAAGTGCTGTGGTGTCACAGCTCACAATACCTCAAACTCTTGGGCTCAAACGATTCTCTTGCCTCAGCCTCCCCAGTAGCTGGGACTATAAGGGCCCACCACAGTGCCCGGCTGGGCAATTTTTGGGTTGCAGTTGTCATTGCTATTTAGCTGGCCCTAGTCAGCCTGGGTGATGTGGTTGGTGCCTTAACCACTGTTACAAATATTTTTACTATAATTTTATTAACTTAAAAAGATACATTGGTATATGAATTTTTTTTTTAACTAATGAACGTTTTTGAAACAAGTCTCCCTACACCAATAAATAGAATCCTTTTTTAAAAAGTTTCAGATCATTATTATTATGGGGATAAATACATTTTGGTTACATAGTTTGCTTTTATGGTTAAAGTCAGGGTTAAAGGCACGTCTTTCATACAAAAAGTGTGCAATACACCATACAATGCACCTGTTAGGCGGGAATTTACCCATCCCCTTGTTCCCTTCCACACTACTTGAATGTCATTGAGTTTTGCTTCCCTATAGACATATAGGTTGTTGATCAACTAGTTCCAATTTAGTACTGAGTGAATGTGGTATTTGTTTTTCCATTCTTGTGATACTTCACTTAGGAGAATGGTCTCCACTTCTATCCAGGTTGTTACAAAAGATAATAGATCGCCATCTTTTTTTATGGCTGAATAATATTCTGTGGTTTACAGATACCACAATTTATCAATCCATGCGTTGTTGATGGGCACTTGGGTTGTTTCCACACCTTTGCAATTATAAAGTATGTTGCTATAAACATTTGAGTGAGAGTGTCTTTATGATAAAATGTCTTTTTTTTTTTTCATTTGGATAAATACATAGTGGTGAGATTGCAGGGTCAAATGGTAGCTTTCCAGGAATCTCCATACCACTTTCCATGGAGGTTTTACTAGTTTGAGTGTTTCTTTCTCTTTACATCTGTTGCTTTGAGACTTTATGATGTGAGCTATTCTCATTGGCGTTAGGTGACATCTCAGTGTGGTTTTGATTTATATTTCCCTGATGATTAGAGATGATAAGCATTTTTACATGTGTTTGTTGGCCATTGTCTATCTTCACAAGAAAACTTCATGTCCTGCCTTAAAATCACATGCCTGTCAATTATACCATTTATTATACAAATGATGGATTACATAGATTTGTGTTATTAGATTATACAAAGAAAAGGTATTATTGAGCAAAATGCCTTTAGTACCTAAAATCAGTTAATTTTATGTCATTCATAGAGTAGGAAAAGATTTTTGCTGTACTAAATGAAAATGTTAAAATGTGTACCTTACAATAAATGATCTTATGTACTCCTCACAATAATACTATACAATGGGCATTATAATTATTCTATTGGAAGATAAGGAATCTGAGGCATAGAGAAGTTAGCTTGTGTAAAGTGATACAATGTGTAAGTGGTACAACACAGATGGAATCTAGCAGTTTGGTTGCAAAGCCTGCATATTACCCCACTGAGCTAATTGAAGGTCAAGTTCTTTCAATGACATTTCCTAGATCAAGCCACTTTACAGCATCCGAACTGAGATCCAAACCCATCTCTTATGGTTTTAGTTCTATTTATTTATTTACTTATTTACTTACTTTAGAGACAGAGTCTCACTTAGTCACCCTCGGTAGAGAGCTGTGATGTCACAGCTCACGGCAACCTACAATTCTTGGGCTTAGGCGATTCTCTTGCCTCAGTCTCCCAAGTAGCTGGAACTACAGGTGCCCACCATAGCGCCCAGCCTTTTTTTTGTTGTTGCAGTTCCGGGGCCACCCTCGGTATATGGGGCCGGCGCCCTACTCACTGAGCCACAGACGCCACCCTAGTTCTTTTTATTAAATCAAGTTGATACCACAAAAGTTTTTAGATTAATCAGATATCTTTAGACCACTGAAAGCTCTAGTAGCATTAAAAGATAAATACTTTCAATAATTAAGCATATGCCGAAATATAACATACACTTACCATCTTTCAAAGGAAGTAACAAAGATAACCTCTCCTCCTTGAGTGTCAGAATTTCTGACTGAATAGAAAATTAACTCAGTATCTAAAAAGTTCAAAGATATTTGTGTCTACACTTACATCTACAACTACAGAGAAAAGAATATCTGATTTTTTGGCAGATAGAGTATTGTTCTTTTTTCTCAATAATCCCACAAATATTATTAAAAATACTTCATATTACATCAAGCTTAATTCTTTTAAATCACCATTCGTCTGTTAATCGAACAGATCTTTAGCCTCTACAGGCAGGTATCTTTACTCCTGAGCTATGCTTTGCATTCTGTTATCATGACAAGACTCTTTTTATTTATTTTTATTTTATTTTATTTTGAGACAGAGCCTCAAGCTGTCACCCTGGATAGAGTGATGTGGCATTACAGTTCACAGTAACCTCCAATTCCTGGGCTCAAGCGAGTCTCCTGCCTCCGCCTCCCAAGTAGCTGGGACTACAGGCGCCCACCACAACGCCCGGCCATTTTTTGGTTGCAGCCATCATTGTTTGGCGGGCTGGCTGGATTCGAATGCGCCAGCTCAGGTGTACATGGCTGGCGTCTTAGCCTGTCGAGCCACAGGCGCCAAGCCATTTTTATTTATTTTTATTTTTATTTCCATGCAACATAAATTTGTGAATAGAAAAGAATTAAAACTGAGTCAACAAGATCACTGGATTAAAGTTCAATATACAAATATCCATTGTATCCCATTAACAATTGGAGAATTAAAGTTAACATGACAACACAAAATATGATATACATAGAAATAATTCTTCAGAAATATATAGTATTTCCACATGGAAACTTCTAATTATTATTGAAAATATAAAAAGCTCTGGGGGTTCAGAAGGATTGTAGCAAACAGCTGGCCCACTGGGGGGCACACATATCTGTTATTGGGTGATATTATATATGCAAGTACCTTTAGGCTTTCCTGTACATTCATAATAAGAGTAAACCAATACACAGTTTTGACAGTTTGTCTAGTTTGGGTTACTTTTTGGATAGATTTTTCACAACCTTAGTCATGCCTTACGCCTAAGATTAAAGAAGGAAGGTGGAAAAGTCCAAAGCAAAGAATCAGTAATCAGTCCCACGCTCTGCTGCTCACCCTCAAGCTTCTGCTGGGCATAGACCAGTCAGCTCCTGGTGTGGGACTGGGGCCGGGCTGGAGTCTGTTTTTTCAGGGTAAGATGGTGGAGAAGCCCTGGGAGTCGTTGGACCATCCACTCCTCATCGCTGGCTGGTTTCACACGTGAGTGACGTGTCCAGCCAGGAATGCCCTTCACCTCTCACTGCTGTTGGTGTGGACCCAGTCACCAAGTAGGGGCCTTTTCACTATGGTTTGAGGGGACTCAGGCTCCAATCTTTAATCCACACTAGGTTATCTGGAGAGTAGGGATGGACTGGGGGAGATAAACTGACAGGACATCTTTCATTCACCCATTCTGAAATATTTTTTTCATTATTTTTCCCAGTGACATTAGTCGGTTTGTAAGTTAGTAAGCTTTGTTTCTTCCAGTTCTCTCAGGGTCCTTGGTAAATTTCTTAAAATGGGAGAAGTCCTGTGATTTTATAGGGTGTATTTTATGGGGTGAGTAACCTAATCTTTTATTTTATTTTATTTTAGTTTTTTGAACCAGGTTACATTGATTGCGTTTGTTAGGTAAAGTCTTACCTATAATCATGTCCCACCCCCAAAAGCTGTGTCACACACAGTGAGCTCTCTACCCCCTCCCTCCTTCTCTCTTTCTACTCTCCCCTTCCTCACACTCCACTGTGTACTAGGTCATTAATTGCCCTTATATCAGAATTAAGTACATAGGATTCTTGCTTCTCCATTCTTGTGATGCTTTACTAAGAAGATTGTATTTCACTTTCATCCAGGTTAATACGAAAGATCTTTTTTAATGGCTGAATAGGATTCCATGGTATACTTATACCACAGCTTGTTAATCTATTCCTGGTTTGGTGAGCATTTAGGCTGTTCCACTTTTTGGTGATTATAAATTGAGCTGCAATAAACAGTCTAGTGCAGGTGTCCATATGGTAAAAGAATTTTTTTCATTCTGGGTAGATGCCCAGTAATGGGATTGCAGGATCAAATGGGAGGTCTAGTTTGAGTCTTTCAGGGTTCTCCATACTTCCTTCCAAAAATGTATTAGTTTGCAGTCCCACCAGCAGTGTAAAAGTGTTCCCTTCTCTCCACATCCACGCCAGCATCAACAGTTTTGAGATTTGTGATATAGGCCATTTGCACTGGGCTTAGGCAATATGTCAGAGTGGTTTTGACAGAGTGGTTTTGTGTATTTCTCTGATGATTAGGAATGATGAACTTTTTTTTCATGTTTGTTAAACATTTGCCTGTCTTCTTTAGAGAAGGTTCTATCCATCTCTCTTGCCAATTGATATAAGGGATTGTTGGTTTTCTTCATGCTGATTAATTTGAGTCTCTATAGATCCTAGTTATCAAGCTTTTGTCCCATTCAAAATATGCAAATATCCTTTCCCATTGTGAGGGTGGTCTATTAGTTTTGGCTTTTGTCTCCTTAGCTGTACAGAAGCTTTTCAGTCTAATTAAGTCTCATTTGTTTATTTTTTGTTGTTCTTGCAATTGCCAGATAAATCTTCTTCATAAAGTCTTTCTGCAGGCTGACATCTTCAAGTCATCTGCAGGCTGTTGATATGGTGAATAACATGTTCTTTCCATGCTTTCCTTGAAGATTTTGGATTTAGGTCTTTTATCCATCTTGAATCAATTTTTGTGAGTGGAGAAGGTGTGGGTCCAGTTTCAGTCTTTTACATGTGGATATCCAGTTTTCCCAGCACCGTTTAATGCATAGGGATTCTTTCCCCCAGTGTATGTTCTTGTTTGGTTTATCAAAGATTAGGTGGCTGTAAGATGTTAGTTTCATCTCCTGGTTTTCTATTTGGTTCCAGATGTCTATGTTTCTATTTTTGGGCCAATACCATGCTGCTTTGATCACTATGGCCATGAAGCACAGCCTAAGGTCTGGTAGGCTAATGCCCCTGGCTTTGTTTTTATTATGAAGAACTGCCTTAGCTATATGGGTTTTTTCCTGGTTCCATACAAAATGAAGAATTATTTTTTACAAGTATTAAAAGTATGATGTTGGTATTTTAATAGAGATGGCATTGAATCTATAGATTGCTCTGGGAAGTATAGACATTTTAACAATGTTGATTTTTCCCAGCCATGAGCATGCTATGTTCTTCCATTTGTTAATATCTTCTGATATTTCTATTCTTAGCATTTCATAATTTTCTTTATAAATGTCCTTTACCTCTTTTGTTAGGTATATTCCTAGGTATTTTATTTTCTTTCAACTACTGTAAAGGGGATTATGTCCTTAATTAGCATCTCGTGTTGGCTGTTGTTGGCATGTACAAAGGCTACTGATCTGTGGACAATGATTTTCTATCCTGAGACGTTATTGTATTTTTTTTAATCACTTCCAGGGGTCTTGTGGTTGAGTGTTTAGGGTTCTCTAAGTATAAGATCATATCATCAGCAAAGAGGGAGAGTTTCACCTTCTCTGCTCCCATTTGGATGCCTTTTATTTCCTTCTCTTGCCTGATTGTATTGGCTAGAACTTCCAGCACTATGTTGACTAGTAGTGGTGATAGAGAACAACCTCGTCTGGTTCCAGTTCTAAGCAGAAAAGCTTTTAATTTTACTCCATTCAGTAAAATATTAGCTATGATTTTGTTATAGATGGCTTCAATTAGTTTAAGAACTGTGCCACCTATGCCTATAGTCTTCAGTGTTCTAATTAGAAAAGGATGCTGAATTTTGTTGAATGCTTTTTCTGCATCTATTGAGAGGATCATATGGTCTTTGTTTTTGCTTCTGTTGATATGTTGAATAACATTTATGGACTTGTGTATGTTAAAATAGCCTCGAATCACTGGGATGAAACCTACTTGATCATGATGAATGATTTTTTTTGATGAGAAACTATAATCTATTGGCTAGGATTTTGTTGAGAATTTTTGCATCTATATTCTTTAGTGAAATTGGTCTGAAGTTCTCCTTTTTAGTTGGATTTTTTCCTGATTTTGTTAACAGGATGATGTTTTCTTCATTGAACATGTTGGGGAAGATTCCTTCCTCCTCAATTTTTTGGAATAGTTTCTGCAGTATAGAAATAAGCTCTTCTTTGAAGGTTTGATAGAATTCTGGTGTGAAGCCATCGAGATCAGGGAATTTTTTTTGTTGGGGGAATTTTTATTGTTTCTTTGATCTCAGTGCTTGAAATTGGTCTGTTCAGGAGATCTGTTTCTTCCTGCTTAAGTCTAGGGAGAAAGTGTGATTTTAAATATTGATCCATTTCCTTCACAAAATTTCTGGGCATAGAGTTTCCTGTAATATTCAGAGGTAATCTCTTGTATCTTTGTGGCAACTGTTTTTATTCCCTTTACCATTCCCGATTGAGGTTACTGGAGATTTTGCTTTTCTATTTTTAGATGGTCTGGCCAAAAGTTCATCTATTTTATTTATTTATTTATTTTTTCAAAAAACCAACTCCTTGTTTCATTAATTTTTGGAATGATTTTATTGTTTTCAATTTCATTAATCTCTGATTTAATTTTAGATATTTCTTTTCTTCTACTGGGTTTAGGATTAGATTGCTCTTCTTTTTCCAGTTCCATAAGCTAGTTTGAATTTATTGATGCTCTCTCTTTCTGTTTTTTGGATGTAGGCATCTAAAGTGATACATTTTCCTCTCAGGACTGCTTTTACTGTATCCCACAGGTTTTGGTAACTTGTGTTTTCATTGTTTTTATGTTTGAGCAATTTAATGATTTCCTCTCTTATCTCTTCCTGCACCCAACTGTCATTCAGCATAAGGTTGTTTAATTTCCATGCCTTTTTGTGGGGTTGAATGTTTTTGTTGGAGTTGAGTTCCACTTTTAATTCCTTGTGGCCTAAGAAGATACA
The DNA here is from genome assembly GCA_963573935.1 of Arctocebus calabarensis. NCBI lineage: Eukaryota > Metazoa > Chordata > Mammalia > Primates > Lorisidae > Arctocebus > Arctocebus calabarensis. The sequence goes on along the minus strand of CAUYON010025199.1, from coordinate 2,153 downwards.
AGGTAAAATTTTAATTCTTTTGATTCTGTTGAGGTTTGGGTCATGTCCTAGGATATGGTCAATTTGTACCATGGGCCAATGAGAAGAATGTATCTTCTTTAGCTTTGGGATGCTAGAGTTCCATATATATCTGTCAAGCGCAGTTGTTCTAGAATCTCATTTAAGTCCCTTCTATCTTTGTTTAGTTTCTGTTTAGAGGATCTGTCCAGCTCTGTAAGAGGAGTGTTAAAGTCCTCTGCTATTATGGTGTTATGGGATATCATATTGCTTAGACTAATTAAAGTCTTTTTGAGGAATCTGGGGGCATAAATATTTAGAATCAAAATGTCTTCTTGTTATATTTTTTCCATTGACCAACATGAAGTGTCCATCATTGTCTTTTTTTACTTTAGTTGCTTTAAATCTACTTGTATCTGATAACAAGATTGCAATCTCTCTTTTCTTCTGAATTCTGTTTGCCTGAAAAATTGTCCTCCATTCCTTAACTCTGAGTTTTAATTTGTCCTCTGAGGCTAGGTGTTTTTCCTATAGACAGCAAATGGATGGCTTGTGGTTTTTTTGTCCAATCAGCCAGTCTATGCCTCTTCAGTGGGGAATTCAAGCTATCAATGCTTATTGAGAGAGTTGATAAGTGCAGAGGCATTCTAGTCATCTTATAAAAGTCCATGCCTGGGCATAGACTGTGGCTCAGTGAATAGGGCACCACCCCATGTGCTGAGGGTGGCAGGTTCAAACCTGGCCCCAGCCAAACTGCAAAAAAATAGCCAGGAGTTGTGTTGGGTGTGTTGGGTCCCAGCCACTCAGGAGGCTAAGGCAAGAGAATCTCCTGAGCCCATAGAGCTGGAGGTTGTTGTGAGCTATGACACCATGGCACTCTACTGAAGGCAATAAAGTGAGACTTTGCCTCTAAAAAAAAAAAAAACAATTGCTTAGTTTTATCTTTTACATCATTGTGGAAGCTAGGTTTTCTCCTTTAGTTTCTGAATGCTTTGCTACCAGTCCATTGTGATGGTCAGTATGTAGAGAACAGGTTGAAGTATTTCCTGCAGAGCTGGTCTTGTTGTGGAAAACTTTCTCAAAGTTTGCATATCAATAAAAGATTTGATTTCTCCACCAATTTTAAAGCTTAGCTTAGCAGGGTATAGAATTATGGGATGGAGATTGTTTTGTTTAAATAAATTAAAGGCAGATGACCATTGCCTTCTGTCTTGAAAAGTTTCCTTTGATAAGTCTGCACTTACTCTGATAAGTTTGGCCAAATAGGTCAATTGGTGCTTACTCCTTGCAGCCTGCAGAATCTTTTCATTTGTCTTGACTTTGGACAGGTTAATCAAAATGTGTCTTGGAGAAGCTCAATTTGAGTTGAGACTACCTGGGGTCCAATATCCCTCTGAAAGGAGTGTGTCAGAATCTTTGGTGATATTTGGGAAATATTCATTTATAATTTTCTCCGGTATGGCTTCTATTCCTCTGAGGCATCCTTCTTCCACTTCTGGGATACCTACAAATCGTATGTGTGAACCCTTCAGAATGTCCCATAATTCTGTCACAGTGTTCTGCTTTCTCTCTCTTTTTTTCTGACTCTTTAACTATCTGAGTTAGCGTAAGAGCTTTGTTCTCTACTTCTGAGAGTCTTTCTTCTGCATGGTCTAATCTGTTACTGATACTTTCTACTGCATCTTTAAATTCTCTAATTGACTACTTCAATTTCTTCAGCTTTCCTATATCCTTTCTATATTATTCATATTGTTCATATCTTATTTGATTCTGTTTTTGGATTTCCTTTAGCTTATTTTCCACTTTCTCAGCATTTCTTTCATTCTTTTTATCATCCATATTTTAACTGCCCCTTCTGTCATTTCTAACATTTCTTTATAGGTGGAATCCTCTGCAGCAATTAGCCTGTAGTTCCTTGCGTGTTTGTGTGTGTGTGGGGGTTGCTCTGGTCTGGCTTTTCATGTTGTCAGGATTTTTCTGCTGTGTCTTCCTCATGAGTGTTTTCTTTTGTTTGCTTTCTTGCCCTAATTTTCCTTTCACTTTCTCTTGCTCTTTAAGTTACTCTGCCTCTGCCCTAATGTATTGATGTGTCCTTTTAGTATAGGATTAAAAGGATGAGAAGATTAAATAAGAAGAAGGGGAAAAAGATAAAAAGA
>CAUYON010025198.1:0-20682 GCA_963573935.1 Arctocebus calabarensis | reverse complement strand
CTAGTAATGGGATTGCAGGATCAAATGGGAGGTCTAGCTTGAGTTCTTTGAGAGTTCTCCACACTTCCTTCCAAAAAGGTTGTATCAGTTTGCAGTCCCACCAGCAGTGTAAAAGTGTTCCCTTCTCTCCACATCCATGCCGCATCTGCAGTTTTGAGATTTTGTGATGTGGGCCATTCTCACTGGAGCTAGATGGTATCTCAGGGTGGTTTTGATTTGCATTTCTCTAATAATTAGAGATGATGAGCATTTTTTCATATGTTTGTTAGCCATTCGTCTGTCTTCTATAGAGAAGGTTCTATTCATGTCTCTTGCCCATTGATTTATGGGATTGTTGGCTTTTTTCATGTAGATTAATTTGAGTTCTCTATAGATCCTGGATATCAAGCTGTGGCAATTGCAACAACAACAAAAATAAACAAATGGGACTTAATTAAACTCAGAAGCTTCTGTACAGCTAAGGAGACAACAGCCCTTTCTTCACATACTCCTCAGCATCAGTTGTTTCCTATCTTTTTGATAAAAGCTATTTAAACTGAGGTGAGATGATATCTCATTATGATTTTGATTTTGATTTCTCTGATGATTAATGATAACAAACATATTTTTTAACATTCCTATTGGGCTTTGTATTTTTCCCTTTGATAATCCAATTAAAAAATGAACAAAAGATCTGAAGAGGGAGTTTGCTCTTGTTTGAATTCCTTATATTATATTTTGGTTATCAATTCCTTGTTGAATCATTTGCAAATATTTCCTCCCATTCTCTGGCTTATCTCTTCACTCTGTTGATTGTCACCTGTGCTGTGAAGGAGCTTTTCAGCTTGATGTGATCCCATTTGTCTATTTTTGGTTGCCTATACCTTTGAGGTCTTACATCAAAAAATCTTTGCCCAGAGAATAATGTCCTGGAGTATTTCCGCAGTGTTTTTTTCTACTTGCTTCAGGTTTTAGATTTAAGTCTTTAACCCATTTTGATTTGATTTTGTATATGGCACAAGATAGGGGCCCCCATCACACTTGCTCTATCAGCAGCTGACACATTTCCATGTCCTCTCGGACTCTGTCTTCGCTTGTATTTCCCCACATTCATGGTGTCCTCGTCTTCTTGGGCCACTCCTCAGTCTCATTTTTTGGTCCCCCCAGCCCCGGACCTGACTGCTTCATGTGGGCATGCCTGATTTCCAGTCCCCAGTCTGCCTCTCTCATCTTTGTGCCCGCTCTCAGTGATGTCATGACCATCCCTGCAATTGATGTACACTTGCCGAGGACTCCCAAGGTTCCATCTCTAGCTCAGACCTGTTCCTGGACTCCACATCCAGATATCCAACCTCCCTCTCAAACAGCTACACATCAATGCCTCAATAGCCACCCAAACTTGCCTTGCCCCAAACTGGACTCTGCACTTCCTGCCCCCCCCATGCCCCCACACTGGTTCCTCACATCTCTGGTGGTGACACCTTCTTCTTCTGTTCACCAGGACTAAAATATTTCAGCTCAATATTGATTTCTTTCTTTCACTCACCACATCCAGCAGAATATCCTTTTGACTTCACCTCCAATTATAACTCAAATTCATATGTTTCTCACTTCTCCACTGCTGCCACCCTGATCCAAGCCCCCATCATCTCTGGCTGTGATTATTAACCTCTAAAAGCATAAAACAGATCATGTCACTCCTCTCCTTAAAACCTTCAACGACTCCCCTTTCCCTTAAAGTAGAGGCCAAAGCCCTAACATTTCCCTGATCTGCCTCCCTGATCTTCCTCACTTGTTCCCTTCATTCTTCATGTGAAAGTTTTTCAAAGATACCAAGAACAATGCTCCCTGCCCCTGGGCATCTGTGCTTGTGGTTCTCTCTGCTAAGCTCATGGTTTGAACTCTTGTTTCTTTTAAGTCTCCACCTAAATATTTCATTATTAAAGCGTCATTCCCTGAATACTCCATAATAAATAGCAGTTTTCCCTTCCCCATGACCTATCCTGCCCAACTTAGCCAGTGTTATATTTTATTTGTCGTTGTCATTCTTTTGTTTGGTTTTGAGTCAGAGTCTCACTCTATCACCCAGGGTAGAGTCAATAGTATTATTGTAGCTTATGGCAACCTCAAACTCTTGGCCTCAAGCTATTCTTCTAACTCAGCCTCCCAAGAAACTGGGTGCAACTGCAGTCATGAGCTACCATGCCCGGCAATTTTTTTTTTTTTTTTTGTAGAGCAGGGTTTCACTCTTGCTTGGCCTGATCTCAAACTCCTAACCTCAATCTATCTTCTGGTCTCAACCTCCCAGATTGCTAGGTTACAGGTGCGAGCCACAATGCCTAGTCCCCCAGCATTATATTTTCCATAACTCTTACTCTACCTAACATAGGAAATGTTAATTTTGTTTATTTGCTGTCTCTTCATTAGAATGTTAGTTTCATGAGGTCAGGGATTGTCTGTTTGGTTTATTGCTTTACTTTCGGCTTATAGACCAGTACTGCGTATACGGTAAGCATTTAACATAATATTTATTGAATAAATGATTGAATGAAATATAGACCAAAGCAATATGCGTTGAATGTCTCATATGTGTCATGAGCATATAACACGGCATTGAAGGTTTAGGAAAGGGGGACACGTCACCCCAGGAACTCACAGGTGAGACTGAAACAGAAGTGGAGAACACAGTTTTAAGGAAGGCAAGATAAGAGGATCTTATAAGAGACCACAACAAGCAGATAATGGAGAGGTAGGAGGCAAACCAGAAGGTTGGTACAGAACACAGAACAAGGTACAATTTCAAAGGGGAAGGAATTGGCGAAAGCAGAGATGTTGAAGAAAGATCAGGGAGGGGAAAGAAAACCACTGGATTGAGCAAAAACCTTTTGAGGATCTTAGAGGCCTCTAGCAACTGTGATAGTTTCTCTCCCCCAGGAAGCCTCTTTACAAACCTATATGAGTATCACACTGCTCACTGGTCAGAATATCACTTATGCAGCAAGACTGTAAGCTGCCCAAGGGCTTATATAAAGAGGGTCATATTTATTGGACAGTCCCTAGGGACCAAGCACCTGCTAGGTATTTTGGGTATGCTAATATATTGAATTCTCACAACAACCAAATGAGATTGGTCTGATACCCTATTTAACATGTGCAAAAATTGAGGTTCCAAGAGGCTAAGTATATAATACAAGACTTTGCAACCTCTAAGTAGCCAATCTGGAACTTCGGTCTTCCTGACTCTGCATGCTTACAAAAGCTTAGGGGAGTGTTTCTCTCTTTCCATCCCAATATCATCTGGAAAGCCCACACCGAGGCAGCCGCAACCCATTCCCTATCCAATAGATAGGCTTTCTTCCTACTAAGGGACTTGAATTGTCTTTCTACACGTGACAGGCTTATGCTTCTGGAAACACTGCACCTTTTCCTAATAAGAGGAGGCACAAATTTGATGAGTCTAAGCCATTTAGGACCATTTCATTTGCTTTGTTGATGACTGGTTTAGACACAGGCTTGGCTGCTTGTGATGCCTTTGAGACTTGAGGAGAGATCAGCTGGAGAGTGAGGGAAAATCCTTTTTGAAAAGAGATCATCTCTCAAAAAGAAACACAATGACCCAAAGAAGGGAAAGTCTTCCTTTTCTCGGATGGAGTTGAGAATGCCTGCCTAGAGCTAATCATGAGGGAGAACTAAACTGAAAGGAAGACTTTAAGAAATTGCTAGGACCACCCTATGCTTAGAACTCTTGTTTGGAGATTCTTGTTCAATCCGTTATAAGTTGTGCTCTTACATCATTTGGAGCCAAGATATCCTCTTTACCTACTAACCTAAACTGCATCTGTTTATCCTCATCGTTTTTTTCCCCCAGCTTCTAACACAGTGAGTGCTAATTCTCAGAAAAAAAAGCTTTAATTGACTTCATGAAGACTTTTCTTTAAGTAAAAATGAATGAATTCTATTAATTATTGTAAAGAGTGGGAGGCTGAGGAGACAATAATTTTTAGAGAATTCTCTCTAAAAGTACAACAGCATACCACAGAGAATAATCCCTCCCCGTGCTCTGCTGTGGTAGTGCCACCAGGGACAGCATGGGCTGTGACCCTTGTCGAACAGATGGCCACTTCCTCCCATGTAATTAACTAAAATTGAAATCAGCTTTTGTCCTCAATGACTGAGGTTCAAACTAAAAACATCCCAGAATACATTCTCAATCTGGAGGTGGCTGTGTTTGAGATTTGTGTTGGCATCTCAGAGATGTGACCGCAGCACACATTTTTTGTGGAAAATATCCGATGACATGTTTGCAGTAGCATTCTTCCATTAGGAGGGTGGTGGTAGTGGTGGCAGGGCTCAGTGTACCCAAGAGAACTTTTCTCCTTCTGAAACTTGTTTGGACTCACTTCCCCAGTTAATGAGACCACTTTGTCCCCTTCTTACATGAACATAGCTGGATAAACAAACGGGTACAAAATTTAGAAACACCAGAGTCCCCTTCCCAAGCCTTATTTCGCAAGGCCCTGTGTGGTTTGTGGGAGCAACTTGAGGTCCTGGTTACCGATAAAAATGATATAATTTTAGAAATTTCATAAGCCTGTGTGGCCTTCTTGTTCAAAATCAGAAAATAGAGACTGAAAGTACTGAATGCAGTAACCTAACTGTTTTCCAAATGCCCATATTCAGCATTAGTCCTGGAGACTGTTCCCTCCTCCCCTTCAGCCCCTCCTGAGCTGTCTCATTCAGCTAGATAATTCCAATTTTACGGTTCAGCTTCAGTATATGCAGGAGTATGCTGGGCAGAAGACCGCCACCCACCAGCCGGTGGCAGCTAGGGAGATAAGCAGGTGAACCCTCTTCGTGACAGGGGCACGCAGTGCACTGGAGTGAACAACAGACTATATCAGACATTTTCCTTCAGGGAACTTGAAGGTGACGCAGAGAGAGGCACAGGTGACGACAGCATCCAGAATCCAAGAAACTAATGAGGTGAAGGCAGCAGGTAGAAGCTGGGAGGCAGAACAAGCTTTAAATGAGGGACACTGGAGAGCCAAAAGGGTCAGAGAGGTGTCGAGAGTGCCGCAGAAGCAGGCAGGGCACCCAGGCCTATGCCTGATGTTGAGACAACAGGATTGTGAGGTCTGAAGCTCCAGATTCTGGGAGGCTCAGATCTAAGTTCATTTGAACTCTTCACAGTTCTTCCTTACATCCTTCGGACCGTAAATTTCCATTAGTGGAGAGTCTGTTTGCATCAGGTCCTTGCAATCAAAAAAAGTTTAATTAATGGGCCCAGTGTTTCCCAGCTCTGTGATCTTGGGGAAGCCACTTGACCTCCATGGACACAGGTTGTATCATCTCTATCTGTCATAGGCAAAATAATGGCCCTAAAAGCATCTGTGTTCTGATTCCTGAGAATATGTCACTACCTTACATCACAAAAGGGGTTTTGTGAATGTGATGAAGGTGGGAACATTGGGATGGGGTCCTGCATTATCTGTGCCCCAGTCAAATCATATGGGCCCTTAAAATCAGAGGGAACGTTTCTTAGCCATGGTCAAAGATGTGACTAGTAAGAACAACCGCAGGTTTAACATTGCTGGCTTTCAAGATGGAGGAATGGGCTGTGAGCCAAGCAACATGGACAGCCTCTAGAGTCCAGAAAAGGGGAGAAAATAGCTTCTTCCCTGCTACCACCTATGTTAAACTTCTTTTTTTCTTTTTGTCTTTTTTCTTTTTTAATTAGAGACAGGGTCTCACTGTGTTGCCCAGGCTATAGTGCCATGGTGTGATCATTGTATTCTTGCACTCCTAGGTTTTTTTGTTTTGGGGTTTTGTTTTTTTTTTGAGGCAGAGCCTCAAGCTGTCACCCTGGATAGAGTGCTGTGGCATTACAGCTCACAGCAACCTCCAATTCCTGGGCTTGAGCGAGTCTCCTGCCTCTGCCTCCAATTTTTTTTTTTTTTTTTTTGGTTGCAGCCGTCATTGTTGTTTGGCGGGCCTGGGCTGGATCCGAACCTGCCAGCTCAGGTGTACATGGCTGGTGCCTTAGCCCGTTGAGCCACAGGCACTGAGCCCCTATGTTAAACTTCTAACCAGCAGAACCAGAAGATAATAAATTTGTGCTGTTTTAAGCCATTAAGTTTGTGGTAATTTGTTATAGCAGCAACAGAAAACTAATACATCATACCACATACATATGGGGAAATGTCTAAAAGAATGTATTCGCCAATGTACTATTGGTTATGTCATCTTTTTGAAGTATTTCTTTTTTCTGGCTTCAAAAATGACTGCATGTTACTTGTATGATAAAGAAATAATGGATATATTAAAGAATAAGTGAGATGTTACAAAGTAAACTAGATGACCGCTAGTCCTCTAACTGTGACTAGATGTGGCATCATTGGAGCAAGCCTAGCAATCCAAGCTTAATGGCCAATATATATCTTGCCCTTTCTTAAAAGCTATCCACAGGCCTGCCTCTTCCACAGACGAGCCACAAAGAGGAATTTCAAGTGGCTCCTAGTGTCTTTATTTTCTTTTATACCCCTCAGACATACATGTTTGTATTCACCTATATATGGTATCAGTGTGTTTCTCTGCTTTTGGTATATGTCCTTTTCTTCCTTTTTTTCTTTTATTTTTTGACAATTATAATCATACATAATTATGGGGTACACAGTGATGTTATGATGTAGTGTGGAACAGTGGGTTAATTTACATATCCATTACCTTAAATACTTGTCATTTATTCCTCCTGACAGCAACTTTCTACCCTTTGACCAACCTCTTGCCATTCCTCCCACTCCCCAGCCTCTGAGAACCACCACTCTGCTCTCCACTTCTGTGAGTTCAATTGTTTTATATTCCACACATAAGTAAGATCATGCAGTGTTTGCCTTTATGTGCCTGGCTTATTTCATTTTGCATAATTTTCTTCCAGATTCGCTCACGTTGTTGTGAATGACAGAATTTCCTTCTTTTTTAAGACTGAATAGCATTTTATTGTGTATATAAACCACATTTTCTTTATCTATTCATTCACTGAGGGGCACTTAATGCTTCAGTTAATGTGGGCATGCAAATACCTCTTCAACATACTGATTTCTAGTCCTTGGGATATATACCTAGAGACAGGATTCCTGGGTCTATAGGTACTTGTTAAAAGATTTTTCTTTTTGATAAATAACAAGTATAAAAAATATTTGTTAAGTATATTTTTTGTGAACCTGAGGTCATTCAGATGATGTATGTTTTGTAAAGTCTTCATTAGACCTCAAGTTGTACATTATAACTTATCTCAAGATAGAGATAAAAATTGAAAAGGATATTTTAGAGACCTTGTGGTCCAAAATAAGGTGCCATAATGGCCCATCAGCCTCACCTAAAGTTTAAAATCCTTCAAGATCCATTCATAATCCAACAATTTCAACAAGGGAGAATTATTAGCTGATACCAGAGTTCTCAATACTGGTGATAAGCACAGAAAATGGAACTGTGCAGCTCTTTAAAAGATATTGGTGAGCCACTTAAACTTAAGAACTGGGCTTTGGTGAGTTAAAAATGCAGAGTATACCCCACAATACTAGGTCCCACATGAGTAAGAATTTGTTAGTCCCTTATCACAGTCAACCATCTTCCGGACTTTGAATGACCCTAAACTTAACTTGGCTTTTGGACAGAACAATAAGTACTTTGCATGACTTGCTTAGAGAATAATGCAAGGCTGTTTTCCATTAGGTCACTTTGATCTGTGACCAAGCCAAATACCTGGGCCTGTCCTCAACTACACTACACCCCAGAGGAATGAAGGAAATAAAGCAGAATTTTAAGAGTAGGGATCTCAGTACTTTCATTATGTCTTTATTCTTAAAATATTTCTGGACACTGTAATGACTGTGCTCAAATGTTCACATGCATAAGAATGTTCTATTCCCCGGATAAATGGGATTTAGCAGCTTGGACATGGAGCCTGGGAATCTAGAGTTAACCAGATTCATGGGTGATTTGGGTGAGAAACATCCATGGACTACTTGGTAAAATGCTCAGTTTAGTCCCTAAAATGAATAAGCAACAGTATCCTGTCCTTAGGAGCCTCAAAGTCCAAGCAAGGGAGACACACTACTATGACATGATGTGATTAATGCCACAAAGAGGTCCAGGTGACAGTGGATGAAAGGATAACTGTCAGTAGATACACTCTTGGAGGACATTACCTAGGGTTGCTGGAAAGAGAAGGAGGAAGAGCATTCTAGGCAAGAAACAGCCTTTACAATGCCAGGACCATGCAAAGTCATGAAATAAGAGGGGACAGTGAGCACTTCCATGTAACAGGAAGGTAAAGGAATCTCAATTCACCAACTAAATTATTTCAATTTTATTTTGTAGGCAACAAACAGGGAGTTGGTGGAAGTCTTTAAGCAAGCAGTGATATGATGATATCTGAAATTTATCTATAGAAATATTCAGTATTATGAAAACATTTATTTAATTTATATCTCATGAGGACTTGCTGTCTTAATCTATTCAAGCTGCTATAACAAATACCCTAGACTAGACAGATTGATAAACAACAGAAGTTTGTTACTCAGTTTTGGAGGCTGGAAAGTCTTATGATTTAGGTGCTCTCAGGTCAGGGGTCTGGAGAGGACCCTATTCTTCGTAAATGGCTGTGTCCTCACATGAAGGATGTGGCAAACAGGCTCCTTCAGGCCCCTTTATAAGGGCATTAATCCCATTCCCAAGGGCTCTGCCCTCATAACTTAATCACCTCCCAAAGACCTTCCTTTTAATAATATCAACATCAATGATGCTGTGAGCTACAGCGATAATGACAGAGTCAGACTTGGTCTCAAAAAGATAATAATAATATCACAATGAAGATCAGGTTTCAACATATGAAGTTGGGGGGGACACAAGCAGTCACACTATAGCACCTGCTATGTTCCTGGCACTCTCTTTAACATTAGGGGCTAGAAAAGGGCCTCACGATTAGGAACTGTTGTAACAATCCAAGCAATAAATGTCTACACTAAGGTAGTGGCAGTGGGTAACCACTGCGGGAACATAATGTGTCAACAATATCTGAGATTTAATTAAAATGAAACAGAATTTGGAGATAGTGAGAATGAGGAAGCAAAGGGGGACGGGTTGGCGATGTTTTGAAGCTGAGATTAATAATATGGCAAAGATAGGAATGGTGTTATAGTTTGGGTGCTTGTTTCTCCACACCTTATGTTGAAATTTGATCCCAATGTTGGAGATGGGGCCTGATGTAAGGTATTAGCCATGGGGGTGGGTCTCTCATGAGTAGGTTAACGCCCTTCTTCTCCCCTAACACCACCACCCCAGTGAGGGGTGGGAAGTGATTTAGTTCTCACTCTATCAGCTCCCTGCAGAGCTGGTTGTTAAATAGAGCCTGGCACCTCCACTCTCCCAGCTTTCTCTCTTGCCATGTCATCTCTGCACTTGGAGTGGAAGCAGCCTAGATCCCCAACAGATGCAAGTGCTGCCACCATGCATCCTGTATAGCTGCAGAACTGTGAACCAAATGAACCTCTTTTCTTTATAAACTATCCAAACCCGGGTATTCCTTTAAAGTAACACAAACAGATTAAGATAAGTGAGAGTGTGTGAGGAGAAGGCTTGCCCCTGGCCTAAAGGGGATGAGCCCACCCCAGAGAGCAAACAGAGAAGAAAATGTGTATGAGGTCCAGAGGTGAAACATGAGTATCAGGAGTGGAGAAGGTGGACTGGACCCTGAAAGAGGGAAACAGGGTGGAGTGCTGTCCTCCAAAGAAAGTGTGGGAGATGAAGAAGTGGTCAACTATATTAAACATAGCAAGGGGAAAGACTTTGTGGTGTCTATTGGTTTGTCATCTAGCTCATGAAGAGTGACCTTAGCAAGGGTGACAACTCCAGTGGAGAGCTAGCGGCATGAAGCAGATGTTGGGATAGAGGGAATGCAGGGAGAAAGGAGGATGTGGAAGGTGCAGAAGTAGAGGTCCAGAGAATAGACTGCTCTTTTAGGACACCTGAGCTTGAAGGGAAGATGAGAGGGAAGCAAAGTAAAAAAGGTAGGGTGAACCAAGGGACTGAGTTGGGGCTTCCATGAAAGTGTGGACACAGGCTTTTGTTCAATGATAGGAAAAGTTGTGAAAATAGAAGGGGCTAAGTTGGATTTTCATTTTAAATTCCTGTTGTCTTAGAGAAAAATCATAATTAATTATGATTCTACATAAAACCTATAGGGAATAAACATGGGTTTTAACTGCGGGGGATCAATCCAAAAGATTTCTCAATTTAGAAAGTAGTAATAGCTCAATATAGAATTGTGAAATGGAGGCATCTATGAGGGTTGGAAGGAGGGAAATGTCCAAGGAAGGGGACGTGGTAAAGAATCAGTCATTGTAGAGAGAAAAGTGGATGTAAGTGACCACAGCACTTGGTGGTCCCTCCCTGTGGAGGGACCCATCGGGAAGCAAACGTATGTATGTAACTGGGGAGAGGAGTGATTTGACCTGACATATTGGTCAGATGATTGCATAGGCAAAAGGGAAAAGCCAGGAAACCACTTTAATAACCGGCTTATAGACCTTTGGTATTTGATCTGCAAATCTCAGAAGTAAGCCGCTGGCCGTAAATCCTCATTTTCACATACTCAGAAAACAAGCAGGCAGAAGTCAGGTACACCAAGGAGTCTAATCTCTTCAACCATCTGAAGCAGTGAGGCAGTTTGGTTTTTTATATTCCTTTGAATAAGGTGTTGTTTTCAAGTTGTTATTTCATGTGAAACCAGAACAGCAGTTTACACAGTTCCCTCAGAAACCGAGTAGAACACAGCATAATGGTTTCAGTCTCATGGTTTGTTTGTGAGTCCCTGAGCACTCAAAGGCAAGATTGCACATGTGCACAGTGGCAGATTGGCAGTGGTGACATAGGTTGATATAGATGCCTGGAAAATGTCTGAATAGAATATACCCAAAACAGATAGCAGAGGTTCCCTGTGAGAAAAGCAAGGGAGGGAACTGAAATTAGGGCCGATAGTCAAAGCCATTTTAGCTTTTCCTGAAATGTTTTAGGTTTTCTTTTTTATAAGATAAACGTATTACATGTAGATTTCAAAAGTTGATTTAAAAATTAAAGAAAACTTAGTACTTGATAAGATTTTTCCAACTATGTTATAGTAGGTTAAAGAGTGTTCTTGACCAGAAGAAAAGTAAGTAAATGGGCTATAAGTAGGGAAATGAGTGTTGGCCGGATTCCTAAATGCAGTGAAAGCTTCCAGGCTATCAGAATCTTTTGAATTTGCCTTTAGTTCCCTTATAAGAAGTATTCAGAGTCTTTTCTTCCTTTTGCTCTTCCCATGTTTCTTTAAATAGCTGTTCTGTAAGCTGGAAGAATGGCTTCACCTTTACAAATGTCTTTTGTTTCCTGCTAATGTACATAAAAAATGGTAATTGTCATCATGATTGTTAATCAGGTAGTCATACTTGAAGCTATAATTCAAAGGATTGAAGAAAGAGCAGAAAATGAGGAACAGGATGGGAAGGATAGTGAAACTCTGCAGAGACCAGGAGGAACACGGAGCGAGCTCACATCAAAAATCTTTCCCCTAAACCTGGCCTGGGACAAGAGGAAGGCTCAGAGTCCTGGAGTGGAACACAAGTCTGGAAAGATGCTACGGGGCATCTGACACACGTGGGAGATGATTAAGAAGATTCTTAACCAGCAAAAGGGCCTTAGTTGAAGGTATTGGGAGAGAATTCACAAGGAAACAAGATGGCCCTGTGAGTCTGGATAACTTTGGAGCATGAGAAAAAAGATATTGAACTTCCACTCACAGGCTGGAAACGGCCAACGTGAGGACACAGAAGTACAAGGACAGAGAAATCAACATGATACACATTGCTAAAATAGCTGGTCATGAGACCCTGGTAATGCAGGAGAGCTAGAGAGCCCAAGACTTGGCCGATGATGAAGTAGGAGCACAGAGAGGCAAAATCTAAGATGTCTTATACGAGGGAGAGAAAAGGAAGTCTGTAAGCAAGCAAGAAGCAGGTAGATAAAGTTCATTCTTCGTGCCTGCTGAACTGTAATCTCTCTTAGGGAAGAAGCTGTTCTCACTCCTCTTTTTTACTTGCTGTAGTACATGTCCAATAAACGCTTTTGAAATTATGGGTGAACTAATTAACTGAGACAGTTTTCTCCCTAGGTCGTCTCCTAAGATGCAAATTTCTTAAGGGTGGGCCTGTGTCCTGCGGACAAATGTATCAAGAATGCCCAGGAATGCTCAGGGGAGTTTGCAGGTATGCAATTGTTATTGAATTTGGGAAAAAAATGAACTGAACCTTTCTGAGCTCTGATTTCCTCATTTAAAAATGAAAACCACAAGACCAACTCCCATTCTCAAGTAGGGATGAGGCATCTGTTATAATTCTAGACAACTTTGCCTTTCAAATTTGCCACATCAACTCTTGAACAATTTCATTTAAATTCCTCAGTGGGCAGCTAATTCCCCATAGTTAATACTGTCTTCCATCATGGAAGGAATGAGTCAGGCACAAGGAATCATAAATACACACGCACTCGTGCGCGCACACACACACACACCCCTTGGCGACAGATTTTTCAACCCTTCAGTCTTCTCAAGTTGTCTCTCTTCTCCCTCCCCTGCCCTCATCCTCCACTCAGTACAACAGTTGCTCCTTGGACCAACTATCCATGACAAATTCAAAACAGTTGCCTGGGGTTTGGCTACTGCTTAACAGGTAGTTATAAAGCATTTTGTGGTGCTAACCGAGATTCCAGCTAACTGAGATGGCATGAAGAAGCTAATTAAAGCAGTCAAGAAGACCGTTCAAATGAAGACAAAAATAGAAACCCTGTCTTCATGGGACAAAGTGATTAGAAATTACAGTTGTTTGTTTCTTTATCAGAACCATCTGTGGTTTGTCAAAATTTTGACACACAGCATAACCTGCTACTAATCAAAAAGAAAATAAATAAAAATGAAGACAAGAAAGAAAAAAGAACACTAAGACTCTAAGTCTGAAAACAGACACAGAAAACCAGCAATCTCTACAAATGAGGTTAACTTGTTTTTCTAAAATAAGTCTGATCCATTTTTGGAGCCCGTCTCAACTTCTCAGTTTGCACTAAAAGATATGCCGTCTCTCCAGTCTGAAAAACTTAATGGTGGGAGATCTACACAGCTGAAAGTGGGAAAAGAGAATGTGAGATACAGAGAAAAGAACAGAGTTAAGGATAAACAAGTATCAGACTGAAGTACTTTATCATAAAAGGAGCACAAGCTTTGCTGTTTTAGAATCTAGAGTGTCCTTGACTTATAGAAACGACTTGGTGGCATTAAAATTATATTTAATATTAATATCAAATTATAGTTTTTTTAAAATTTTACATTCAAATTTATACTGTTTAAATGCCAAACGAAATTAATCTCTTACCTAATATGGTATAAGGGGGAGTTCATAGAATACTTTGATAAAACACATACTTTCTGGACTTCTCCTTTACCTCCATCAAGTTATGGTAAGTTCTCTGCATTCTAAAATGAAAATTTGAGAATAGAATAATTCTACCTCAAATCTGGAACCACTCCTGATACATAGCATATACTCAAGAATGGTTTTGTAAGGAGAGGGAGAGGAAAAGAGAAGGAAAGATAACAGAGCACCTTGATGAATATTGCTGATTGCACTTATGAATACAATATACATATTATGATTAATAGACACTCAGCTCAACCCAAGAGCATATCGATGCTCTTGTTTTTTGATGCACTTATAAGACCCAGATGAACAAAGAGTTGAGCTGAGCGTCTATTTCTTTCTTTGTGTAAATGTGGCATCGTTTTATGGGCAGAATATTCCTGGGCAAGAGTCAGGCCAGCTTATTGACATGGTCTAAATTTCAGAGAAGTCTTCTAGGAAATTAAAACAACAACAAAACAGAAGTCACAAAGATGTAACATACAAAGAAGCTGAATATGATGAGGTGGGACTAGGAGCAGCCATTAACAGGAGGAGTTGAAGCAGAAGCATCTGGCGCCCCTAGGTCATCTGGGAAACAGCCAGATGTTCAAATCATCTCTAAGCACCAGCAAGGAACAGGAAGTAAAGAAGGGAAGAATAAAAGCAAAGGACGCAGCTGATGATAAATAATATAGATTTGCCACTAATCATGATAGCAAACAGTAATATTGTGCTTCTTTTACTTATGTACTCTTGGAGTGCTCAACCTATACTAATGCTATGATTATTCCCATTTTACAGATGAGGAAGCTAAGGCACAGAAAGACCAAATGTGTAAGGGGCAGAGTCACTTTCAAGCGTGGGTGGCTCCCCAGGGAGCCTGCGCACAGAATGAAGAAGACAATGGGATTGGCTTCCCTTCCACACCGTAAGTAGGAAATTCTTCATGGGAGTGCCTGTCCTCCAGCACCATACCCACCATGATGTGTAAAACACTTCTTGCATGAAAGAATGTTTTGTATCAATCTATAGTGGAGGCTTTGAGAACATATAAAATCCACAAAACCATTAAATCCTAATTCAATTGGCTTTGAAATAGCCTAATTTTTTCCTCAGTACAGCCTCAAAGAGCTTAAGCCACTTAGAAACATGCATTCGAACAGAATTTCATTGCAATACTAATTTAAAGATCAGCCATCTCTCTAAAAATAGCAAATGGGCCATGTCTACATCTCTTACCTGTCCCTAAACTACAAAGTGCCGTCAGCGTATTGGGAGGTTTGGCAGAGAAACAGTGAAGAGGCAAGAGGCTCAGAAAGGAAATGAAGTGAGACAACATCACTTCACAGCAACCGGAAGGAAAAACACAGAGAGAGACACGCACACGCACACACACACATGCATACACACCACTCACATCCGACGTGTGTGGCTGCTCGGTGGGGAAATGCTCAGTCTGGGCTGCTGCAGAGAGAGAGAAGCCTGATCCTGCAGCAGGGCTAGCTGTCACCTCCCGCCTACTGGCCCAGACAGAGGACAGGGAGGTCAGGACTGTGAGACAGTCCTCCAGCAGTGGTTCTGCCCTTGGGTAAGTGCTCGGCCACTTGCGGTGGCCTGTGGGGGGAGAAGGGCGGACCCACTTGGCCTCTTACTTCCTGAGACGGTGTCAGACATCTGGCGGTGTTCCCCATTGTTTACGTCCCTTTGCTGTGGCAGGCAGGGTTTCCACATGCCCTCAAAGAGGAATGAGTGGCCCTAGGTCTCCTGTCAGTTGACCCGGAGGCTCTGGTTTTAATGCAAAACCCATGAGATTTCTACTTTTTAAATCCTCCTGGGCAGCTGCTTCCTGGTGTGTGAGTACACGGCTCCTCCCCTAGCCTGACTGTCTTTGGGACTCACCTGCAGGAACCGAGTGTTCGCTTTTTATAAATTATGCCAGTCCTGCAGCTGCCACTGACATTGTATAGAGGGTTGGAATCACACGCATCCTTCACAGCCTCTCTGGGAATGACTCCCAGGGAGCAAGAAATGGTGACTGAGAACTGGGGTCTATGTGTGGGTGTCCCAGCTCTGTGAAGTCGTTGACCTCATCTTTAAGCAGAGAGGGACAAATTATAGCAAGTTGGACTCTACCTGTCCACAGTGGGCTCATCTGACAGAGCCTTCCTTGCTTTTCTCTATATTCATTCATTTAACTCATTCATTCGTTCATTCAATTGTTTGTTGTTTTTTTTTTTCCACAAAGGATTTGAGACATTTTTACCTTGCTAAAATTACTTTAAAATAAAGAACATGTACAATGATAAAGGGGGAAAATTGTTCTAGAAGAGTTACATGTAGTTCCAAACTGTGTGGAAATCAGCCACCCATCTCTGCCCTCTGCTAGTGACGAGAGATGACAGTGGGCACTCTAGTCTTTTATTTTTTTTTTTATTAAATCATAGCTGTGTACATTAATGCAATCATGGGGTACAATGGGCTGGTTTTATACACAATTTGAAATATTTTTATCAAACTGGTTAACATAGCCTTCGCAGTATTTTCTTAGTTATTATGTTAAGACATTTATATTCTACACCTAGTAAATTTCACATGTACCCTTGTAAGATGCACCGTAGGTGTAGTCCCACCAAACTCTAGTCTTTAAATTCCTGCGCGGGGAGCTCCTTCTTCCCCCTGCTCCCCTACCAGAAACTTGTTTCTCACCCAGAATCAAGTGTGAAAAACAATCGTCCATAACAGAATTCTGAGGACCAGCCAAAACTGATTTTATTCCTTGTTTTTGTTTCTCTCCAAGTTTGGTTATTTTCAAGGACATTCCTGTTCTAAGACTGAAGAAAGTAGAGTTGATAGAAAGAGAAGGCCAGGAAATTGGTGTTGAGTTAGAGCTCTGCCATTTCTCACTAAGGAGGTAACTTTTTAACAGCTATTTAGCAGCAGTCGAAACTTATACAAAAGGGAGCAGAGCCGATGTCACCTGCTACCCAAAAGCTTACAGTCCAGTCTGGGGGAGAGAGAGAAATTAATTAATGACTACACAAATGTCATAGGGCCCAGAAATATGCGGGTGAACCTGATCTAGTCTGGGAGTAGGGGGTGGGGGGTCGTCTATAAGGAACATGGCGACGAGAACTGGAAGAGGAGGAAGGGTCACCAGGCGAGGGGCTGGCTAGCACTCTGGGCAAACATCACAGTCTGTACAAAGGCCTGCACTAGGAGCCTGCAGAATATTCTGGCAAAATTAAGGCCAGTGTAGCCAGAGGGCAGAGAAGAGTGGGTGAAGATGAGCTCGGAGGAGTGAGGTGTGCAGCTGAGGCAAAAGTGCTGTTAATTCCACTGGCAGTAGAGAAGCGAGGTGTGTCATGATCTGACCTGTATTTTTAAGGAAACCTTTTGCTGTGGTGTGGAGAAGGAGTCGGGGAGGGACCATGT
Organism: Arctocebus calabarensis; assembly: GCA_963573935.1. Classification (NCBI taxonomy): domain Eukaryota; kingdom Metazoa; phylum Chordata; class Mammalia; order Primates; family Lorisidae; genus Arctocebus; species Arctocebus calabarensis. The sequence continues at coordinate 3,787 of CAUYON010025198.1, read as the reverse complement.
CGACAGACAGGGGACTGGTTAGCAGGTTGACACAGTTGGCCAAGCCAGCATGTCTGTGGGAGTGGAAACAGATGGGGGCCCTAGAGGCAGAAGTAGATGAAGTGAAGTGTCATCCAGAAAGCAAAGTCAGCAGGACTGAGCAGTGTCTGGGAAAGGTGTGTGGGGGCTTGGGGAGCTGTCAAAGGCCATGCTGAGTCCCCCAGGCTTGGTGGAGCTGCCTGCTGGTCACAGACTGGAAAAGCTAATGGAGAGCCATGTCCAGGCAGGACTGGGAGTATCTGTGGACATCCAATGGCAGATGTCAGCCATACAGACCACGTGTTGGTCTAGGGCTCACAGCAGAGGTCTGGGGACCTTGGCACACAGAAGGTGATTGGTGCCATCAGTGTGGAGGATTTGTCCTTGGGATAAAGTATCTGATGAGGAAAAGGGGGGCAGCCTAGGATTGAACCTCAAGAGATGCTAACCTTTAAATAGAAGTAGAGGAGCACAACCTTTTCCGGAAGAACAGGATGGCTTCTCAAAACATTCAACGCAGAGTTACCGTATGACACAGCAGTTTCACTCCTAGTAACGCACCCAGAAGAACTGAAAATAGAGGCTCAAGTAAATACATCTACATTCATTGTCAAAGAGGCACTATTCACAACAGCCAAAACATGGAAACAGCTTAAACATCCATCAACAGATGAATGGATAAATAAATTGTGGAACATTTATACAATGAAATATTATTCACCCAGAAAAAGGAATATAGTACCGACCTGACATAACCTACCTGAATGAATCTCGAAAACATTAAGCTAAGTTATAGAAGTGAGATCACAGGACCATATAATTCTGTTCATATGCAATATCCGGCAAATCAGTAGGACACGATGCTTATTGGTAGTTACCAGGGACTGGGCATAGGGAAATGGACAGGGATGGGTACAGGGATTCCTTTTGGAGTGATAAAAATGTTCAGAACTAGACGGGGTTGGTAGTTGCACAGCATTCGGAATGTATTGAATGCCATTGAGTTGTTCTCTTTAAAGTGTATCATTTATGTAATATGAATTTCACCTCAATTTTTTCTAAAGGAAGAAGTAGAAAGCTAGGAAGACACAAGCAGAGTACAGGAGAGGGTGTGTTGTATGACTTTGATGAAATGACTTGCCACCTCTTCCTCTACACATGAATGTGGGGAAATAGCTATCTTGAAGGTAGGGCCAACTATAAAGGCCAAGAAATGAACTGGGTTCCCTTCATCCTGAGTGGAATGTGTATAACTCACATGGGGTTAAGTTTCAGGTGCCACAGTGGCAGCACCCTTCCCTACTCTGATCATTCCCCCATTCCCATTAATATCTCCTGGGATTATTTCTTAAACTGTATGCCCTTGAACCCTGCATCAGACTCCACTTCTGGGGAAACCCAAGCTAAGGCCACCTGCTACATAGTGCATGGATAGTCAAATAGTTTAGTCCTCTGCCCTCCAGGGACCCATCTGACCTTGGACATTTGCATTTTGATACCTCTCATATCCATTCAAGAGCAGTGGTGGAGGAGGGTGCTCCTCATCCTCTTCTGAGATCCAGCATAGGGAAAAGGCCTGGCATGGGTTCAGGGAGAGCTCCGTAGACTCGACATGTCTGCATGCTAAACTGCACAGTGTGAAGACACACCCTACTGCAATGACCTTCCCCTTCCCCTGCCAGCGTCTTCCCCACAACTCTTAGGATCCAAATTTCCAAAGTACGGAGCACAAGTGGGTAATTGTGTATGGGACAAGATGCATAGGTAGGTCACTTGGTCACATCTAATTCTGGCCTGATTGAAAAACTCCACGAACCCTGGTCTCTTTGCCTTTTTAACAAAGAGAAAGCGGACCTGGGGCCAGGAGCAGGCAATGGTGGCTAACTAAAATGGAATAGCTTGATGTTGTCTTCTTGTACTTTGTGTAATGATTACCTTCTACTAGCCACAGGGGCACTGGTGTTTTATTAGCAGCGAGGGTAAAAAAGTTTCCTTTAAATATAAATATCTTTAAATATTAATAAAAAAGTGACTGAATTTAAAGAAAAACTCATTACTGATGGTACTGACAGCACACCTAATATGGCAAACACTGGGGGAAGACTGGCCATTGCTCCCTGAGGGCGACAGTTCCTCAAGGGCCGGCTGTGGCTTATTCCACCCAGTGCCTCCCCAACACGCCCCTCTGGGCCAGTACAGGTGTGGATGTCCAGGGAGGGAGGCGTCCAAGCTTCTCTTGTTTGCAGCAAGCTATTTTGGTCATCGAAATAAGCAACTTCGATGTGCCCACAGTGGCTCCCAAATGCCCTGGCAGTGATTCAGGGTAGTAAAGACTATTGGAACAAACATGCCTCAAGTGCCATTGTATGGTGGCTCTTCCCAAAGTAAGGATCTGTGGTGTTCAAAAGAGACTCAGCAATGGTGAACCGAGGAAACGAGTGGAGGTGTCCCTTATCCGTGTTCGTCTTCACTTTTGCTTAGGATGAGAGCCTCTGATTAGTGGAGCTCTGTAACTCACTTACCTGGTCAACTAATGAGAAGCTGCCTTTCCCCCAACCCTCCCTACTTTCTGAGGAAAGTGATAAAGGAAGATCTAGGCAAGTTTAGCTTAAGAAAACTTTTTAAACCAAATAGTACGACCAAAAAGTATATGAAATGTATCTGTATATTCTGAATAATAATAGGAATAGCAAAAATAAATACATGTTTACCTGCTGCCTACCTTCCCAACCCTTAAAGCCTGCTGTGTGCCCCTACCTAGTAGTATCCATTTCCCCAGGGCCCCCTATTAAGGGAATTGCTGTCCTAAAATGTAATTAATCATCCCTTACTTTTCAGATTGGCTTCATGTATATACGTGAAGTATATACATAGACATCTGCATATATACCTGTATGTATGTATATATATGCAGATTATATTTAGTTTATTTTTGCCTGTTTGAGAACTGTAAATAAATATAACTGCACATACGCATTCTTCCAACATTTGCTCGCAGACTCAACATTGTGTTTCTGGGAATCATGCATGTTGGTGCCAAGAGGGGTCAATGATTCCCTTTCCCAGCTGTATAGCATTCACTTGCATGGACCTCTGACAATCTATTTATCATTTCTAACTATTGACAGTGCTAAGTAATTTCCAAAGATGAAAGTTCAAAGTCAGAATTTAAGGAAGGTGTAACAGCTTCCCATTTTTTCCCTCTCTCATGCACAAAACACTCTGAGCAGAGGAGTGAAGCTTTGCCTTAAGTTAGAAAGCGGTTTTACCTGGCTGGGTAAGAGCTCAGTGAATGAGAGACCTGAGAGCCAGAAGGCAGGAAGGGGCTTTACCTGGGAGGGGAGGGAAGGAATACAATGACTGCTTGGGACGCAAATCACTTCCCAAAAAAGAAAAACAAAAAAACCAAATTTCCCGGAGAGACATTGTGCCTGGGCCGGGCATGTGGAGGCTTTCACTCTCACTGTCCCCTTCCCCTCTACGCAAAACCTTGGGGAACAGAACCACATGAATATTGAATTTGCAGAAGCAGATTCAGCAGACGCGGCTCTGCGAGAGCTCCCTTTGCCTATCCTGAATCCGATTTGGTATGGCGCTCACCTGTAAGTGCCCCATTGACAATATTTTTTTTTCTTTTTTTTTTTTTTTATAATTTTATTGAATCATAATTCTGTACATTGGTGCAATCATAGGGCACGATTCATATACATTCAGAAATGTTTTGATCATACTGTTACAGATAGCCTTCATGGCATTTTCTTGATCACTA
>CAUYON010025196.1:0-10204 GCA_963573935.1 Arctocebus calabarensis | reverse complement strand
CGAATACCCCAAATACTAACAATTCAAAGAACCCAGCATGAGGCCTGTTCTTCTTCTTTTTTTTTTTTTTTTGAGACAGAGCCTCAAGCTGTCACCCTGGATAGAGTGCTGTGGCATCAAAGCTCACAGCAACCTTCAATTCCTGGGCTCAAGTGAGTCTCTTGCCTCCGCCTCCCAACTAGCTGGGACTGCAGGCACCCGCCACAACGCCCGGCCATTTTTTGCTTGCAGCTGTCATTGTTGTTTGGTGGGCCCTGGGGCTGGATTCGAACCCACCAGCTCAGGTGTATGAAGCTGGTGCCTTAGCCTGTTGAGCCACAGGCGCCGAGCCAACACATGCATATTTTATTAACAATATATATTTAGTACTATATTCTAATATACATAAAATTCATGATATGTGGGCCAGGTGGGGTGGCTCACGCCTGTAGTCCTAGCATTAAAGGAGGCTGAGGCAGGTGGATTGCCTGAGCTCACAGGTTTGAGACCAGCCTAACCCAGAGTGAGACCTTGTCTCTAAAAATAGCTAGGTGTTGTGGTGGGCACCTATATTCCCAGCTATTTGGGAGGCTGATGCAAGAGAATTGCTCGAGCCCAAGAGTTAGAGGTTGCTGTGAGCTGTGACAACATGGCATTCTACCAAGGGCGACAAAGTGAAACTCAGTCTCAAAAAAAAAAAATTCATGATATGTAAATTTGGACTTAATAGAACTGTCAATTGGTTCCTGTGTTCCATTCAGCCCTCCTTTTATCATTTAGGGAGATGGAGTATGGAGGAGAAGGTGAGGCAGGAAGCAGAGACATGTTTATGTAGAAGTGTACAACCTGTGGCCCGAGGACCACATACTGATTTTGTGGCTTTTTTGGCTTATTTGTGGTGTTGGATATCATGAAAAATATGCAAGGACTCCCTTTTATTGCTAATGGGCTTTTTAAGGGTTTGTGTGTTTAATTTGGGGCCCAAGACAGCTCTTTATCTAATGTATGGCAGAGGAAAGAAAAGGTTGGACACTCCTGTGTTAGTGGGTCCTAGTGTCCCAGTGTCTAGATCAAGCTGATAAAGGGGCACTAATTAATGTGGTAGAAATTCCAATCATGTGTATAGATTTGTCCCCATTAATGATTAAACTAAGGTAGAAAATGACCACCAGATGGTACTACAACCCAGTTGAGACCAGTTGATTCTTCTTTTTTTTTTTTTTCTTTTCTTTTCTTTTGAGACCAGTTGGTTCTTAGCCAGATACCCACCCCCTCGTTGGCTAGCTGTGCAAGTTCCATTATAATGTACTGGATTTTAAAAATTCTATTTAACAGTATTTTGATAGAATTTAACTGTATAATTTATATCATAAAATATACACTAAAATAGAAATCTTAAAGAAATGAAATAAAAATATAAAATATTCTACAAGTTTCTTTCTATGCCTCAGTGGAATCCAGTGAATATCTCTTGGCACACTACACTCAATAAGGTGATATTAAGGGCGGCGCCTATGGCTCATCAAGTTAGGGCACCTGCCCCATATACTGAAAGTGGCTGGTTCAAACTTGGCCTCAGCTGAACTGCAAAACAGAAAAATAGCCAGGCGTTGTGGAGGGCACCTGTAGTCTCAGCTACTTGGGAGGCTGTGGCAAGAGAATCGCCTAAGCCCAGGAGTTGGAGGTTGCTGTGAGCTGTATGATGCCACGGCACTCTACCGAGGGCAATAAAGTAAGACTCTGTCTCAAAAAAAAAAAAAAAGGTGATATTGATATTGTTTGGAGTTGTTCTACACACACACAGAGCAACTTTTTCAACACCCGAATATGATCTGACAATTCCCCTTCTTCAATAGCTTGGCTATGTATTGAATATGATCAGACATAGCGTCAAGGTAAAAAGGGGCACATTGTTGGTTTTCATTGGATAAGACCCCAAATAATAGACAACATAACCCCAAGCTAACATGCGGAAACTGAACAGAGTACAATACAGACAAACCACACTAATATACTTGTTCTATTTAGTAGAAACATTGCAAAACTCCATTATAAAAAATTTAGTTATCATAAAGTAACTTAAAGTATTTAAGAAACTTCATAGTAAAGCCATTTGTCTTCCTATCCCTGTGGCAGTTTCATATCTACTAAGTTTATATTATAAAACTAGGTCTTCACTGTTTTTGGAGACAACTCAGAAATAAGGGCATGGACTACTTTCTCCAGGAATTCAGGAGATTTCTATCTTAGTAATGAATCACCTTCATTTACATTGCTAAGGTCCTGAGTGTGACCCTAAAATTATGTAAAGTGTATTGGAAGAGTAATAATTATTTGCATTTATAATGTATTTTTTTGAGACAGAGTTTCACCTTGTTGCCTTCGGTAGAGTGTCATGGCATTATAGCTCTAAGCAACTTCAAACTCTTGGGCTCAAGCAATCCTCTTGCCTCAGCATCCCAAGTAGCTGAGACTATATGTACCTGCCACTATACCCAACTAGTTTTTCTATTTTTAGTAGGCTGGTTGTCTGGAACTTCTGAGCTCAAGCACTGTATCCACCTCAGCCTCCCAGAGTACTAGCATTACAGGCACGAGCCACTGCACCCAGCCTACAATATTTTTTTTTAGAGGTAGGGTCTCAGTTTGTTGCCCACACTGAAGTGCAGTGGTGCAATCATAGCTCACTGTAGCCTTGAACTTCTGGGCTCAAACAATCTTCCCTTCTCAACCTCCCAAGTAGCTAGGATTACAGGCATACACCACCATGCCCAGTTAATTTTCTTATTTTTTATAGAGACAAGGTCTCCTTATGTTGTCCAGGCTAGGCTTGCACAAAGTGAACATGCATCAGAATCACCTGGAGAGATTCTGATTCAATAGATCTGAAAAAAACCCTCAATATTTACATATTTTTTTTTAGACAGTCTATCTCAGTTGCCCAGGCTAGTGTGCAGTGGTGTCACCCTAGCTCACTACAACCTCAAACTCCTGGCTCACGCAACCCTCCTGCCTCAGCTCCTTGAGTCGCTAGAACTACAGGCATGCACTACCAAGCCTGGCTAATTTTTTCTAATTTGGGCAAAGACAGGGGCTCAGGCTTGATCAGGCTATTGTCACACTCCCGACTTCACATGATCCTCCCACCTTGGGCTCCCAGAGTGCTAGATTTACAGGCATGAACCACTTCAGCTGGTCAGGAATTTTTATCACATCCATCCATGTTTTTCTTTATGGCTTCTGGGTTCGAGCCTGAGGGGAAGGTTAACCACAAGGTTAAAAATGTTCTTTTGCACTTTCTCCTAAGATTTTTATTTTTCAGTTTCCTGGTATTACTTTTCTCATTTAACTATATAACATTTTTGAGCAAGACAGCTTGTTTCCCAAATCGATAGTGCATACGTCAGGACTGAAGTATCTTTTGCTAGTTTAAGAATAAAGTTTTGTTTTTTTCTTTTCTTCTGAGACAGACTCACTCTGTCACCTTGGGTAGGGTGTCATCATAGCAACCTCAAATTCTTGGGGTCAAGCAATCTTCCTGTCTTAGCCTGCCAAGTTATTGAGACTAGAGAGACCCGCCACAACACCCAGCTCATTTTTCTTTCTATTTCTAGTAGATATGGGAAATAGAAAAATCTCTCTCTTGCTCAGGTGGGTCTTGAACTCCTGAGCTCAAGGGATCTTCCTGCCTCAGCTTCTCAGAGTGTTAGGATTACAGGTGTGAGCTACCACACTTGGCCTCACTTTTCTATTTTTAGTAGAGATGGGGACTTGCTCTTGCTCAGGCTTGCCTAGAACTCTGGAGCTCAAGCAATCTTCAGATCTTGGCCTCCCAGGATTATAGGTGTGAGCCATGATGCCCAGCCCTAATAAAAGAGTTTGTTAAGGGATTTAGATGATATACAGGGTCTTTGGGAGAAATGACTTCATAATGAGTATTCAAGAATCCTCCAAATTACAGTGAAGACAGCTGCTAACTCTGAAAGAATCAGAAAGCTGCAGAATTAGGAATCTGCCAAAAGGGGGTTATGCCTTGCTTCTCTCATTATGTAATTCAAATCTGAATCAAGGTTTTACATAGCTTGGTGAATCTAAATCATATTTGGAGCCCTAGCTACACGAGAATGTGGGAAATATTGGATTTAGCTTCAGGAAGGCATCCAAGAAGAGAACTGGGCGATCCATGCATGGTATCTGTTACTATGTTACTGATTAGTTCATCATTTTCCTATTATTTTGAAATGCCATTGTTTTTATGAATTAACTAAGTTAATTAAAAGACATTTGGGAACAATTGACAGTCTCTGCCACACTCCACAGTTCTTTTATAGTTTTCCATCTATTTCAATTAATGTTGTACACGATGTTATTTTCTCTAAATGAAGAGGAGCAAGGTGCTGGAGAATTCTTCTAGGCCCTAAAGCCATTTTTTCTACTACCACCTGTTGAGCTGACTCATTCTGGAATAACTGCTCAACTTGACCTTCCAGTTGCCAATCTGTATCTATTTTGAAACTGAAACTATCCATTTAGTTTTTTATTTCAGTTATCACAGTTTTAAATTCCCAAATATATAGTTAAATTATTTTGTACATAAGACATCTCATGTTTCTCCAAAGATATTAATTATACTTTGCAAATGTCTTTTTTCTTTATCACTAGTTATAAAAATGGTGCCTCTCTCATGGTAATTTTTTTCCAAATGTATAAATAATGTGTTATTTGTTCAATTTTGCATTTTAGAAGCCTTGTTCACTTTGCCTTTTTATTTACTGTATCCATCATCTGCCAAATTTGTGTAAGGAACAGCTCTTATAAAGCAAGAGTGTGTTGATAGTTCATTTTCTTTTCTTTCTTTCTTTCTTTTTTTTTTTTTAATAGAGACAGAGTCTCACTTTATCGCCCTCAGTACAGTGCTGTGGCGTCACACACCTCACAGCAACCTCCAACTCCTGGGCTTAGGCGATTCTCTTGCCTCAGCCTCCCAAGTAGCTGGAACTACAGGCTCCGGCCACAAGGCCTGGCTATTTTCCTGTTTTGCAGTTCAGCCGAGGCTGAGTTTGAACCCACCACCTTTGTCATATGGGGCCTGCGCCCTACTCGCTGAGCCACAGGTGCCGCCCGATAGCTCATTTTCAAATGAGAGAGACTGGTGTTCTTCCTGGCAGTCTATAGCTTCCTGGACCATAGTTTAGAACCATTTAGGGAAGAAGAAGGAATTGATTTATCCTCGCTGCTCTATATCTCTTTCCCCAGATACCTACCCTCCTTGACCATTGCCTCAGTGCTCTCCTCCCTACTTCTTGGTGTGAAAACTGTGAGCTTGCACTCTCTCCCTCAACTACTCTGAGCTGAATATTCCTTCTTTGGTGGGTAGGGGGGACAGATTCACTCTGTTGCTGGGGTGGAATGCAGTGGTGCAATCATAGCTTACTACAACCTCAAACTTCTGGGCTCAAGTGATCCCTCTGCATCAGCCTATCAAGCTAATTTTATATTTTTGTGGAGACAGGGTCTTGCTATGTTGCTCAGGCCGGTCTCTAACTCCTGACATCAACTGACCCTCCCACCTCAGCCTCCCAAAGTGCTAGGGTTACAGGCATGAGGCACCATACCTGGTCTCCATTATGATTTTCTGGGATATAATCTATCTGCATTTTGTCTTTTCTCTTTCTCAAACAAGCCTTTCTGGTTTATTGATGGCAATTTTTCTAGTTTACCTAGGATTATTTCTTACTTTCAAAAAAAAAAAACCTTTTTTTTTTTTTTTTTTTGTTGCTGTTTGGCCAGGCTGGGTTTGAACCCACCACCCCCGGTATATGGTGCCGGAGCCCTACTCACTGAGCCACAGGAGCCGCCCGTTACCTTCTCTTTTTTTTTTTTTTGAGACAGAGCCTCAAGCTGTCACCCTGGGTAGAGTGCTGTGGCATCATAGCTCACAGCATCCTCCAATTCCTGGGCTCCAGAGAGTATCCTGCCTCCACTTCCCAAGTAGCTGGGACTACAGGTGCCCGCCACAACACCTGGCCAGTTTTGGGTTGCAGCCATCCTTATTGTTGGTAGGCCCAGGCTGGATTCGAACCAGTCAGCTCAGGTGTATGTGGCTGGCCCCTTAGCTACTTGAGCCACAGGCGCCGAGCCCAAAAAGTACCTTCTTTATCATTTCATGGGATTTTACATGGTAGATAGGCTGTAGACCTGTGTGCTTCGCTGATTATTTCAATCTAATCTCCATTGAATTCTGAGTATATGGGTGTATGTGAGAGGGAAAGAAAGAGAAATCTTGTTTTGCACTATTTTTGTCTTATTTCTCAGATTATTTATCTTTATATTTATTTATTTATTTAGAGACAAAGTCTCACTATGTTGCCCTTGGTAGAATGCTGTGCTGTCATAGCTCACAGCAACCTCAAACTCTTGGGCTTAAGCCTCAGCCTCCTAAGTAGCTGGGACTACAGATGCCCACTACAATGCATGGCTATTTTTTTTGTTGTAATAGTTGTCATTGTTGTTTGGCAGGCCCAGGTTGGGTGTGAACCTGCCAGTCCCAGTCTATGTGGCTGGTGCCCTAGCCACTGAGCTATAGGCGCCAAGCCCTCAGATTATTTTTTTCCTCCAAATGATTTTAATAAATAAAAAAGAATAACTAGGGTGGCACCTGTGGTTCAGTGGACAGGCGCTGGCCCCATATACCCAGGGTAGCAGGTTCAAACCCAGCCCTAGCCAAACTGCAACAAAAAAATAGCTGGGGGTGGTGCCTGTGGCTCAGAGGAGTAGGGTGTTAGCCCCATATACTGGATGTGGTGGGTTCAAACCTGGCCCTGGCCAAAAACTGCAAAAAAAAAAAAAAAAAAAAAAAAAGTCGGGTATTGTGGTGGGCGCCTGTAGTCCCAGCTACTTGGGAGGCTGAGGCAAGGGAATCACCTAAGCCCAAGAGCTAGAGGTTGCTGTGACCTGTGTGACGTCATGGCACTCTATGAGGGTGACAAACTGAAACTCTGTCTCTACAAAAAAAAAAAAAAAAAAGAATAACTAAAAGTCATAAATCTTGAGTTGACCCGACTACTGAAACTTAGCCTTTTTCATTTATGTACTTTTTTATCTACTCTCTTTGTTGTGGAAAAAACAGTCAAATAAACTAAATATGTTCACATCACATTTCCTAGTATTATTCGAAAAGTAGGTATTATGCACCCACTTTTCCTGAAATGAGATGTAAAATTGGTACCTACAGGGATGGGAAATGAACTAATTTTTGGGGGGGGAGGGAATGAACTATTAATATTACTAACCATATTCAGAATGTCTGGTTTTTTTCCTTTAGAGTACAAGATATATTATAATTTTTCAGGGGCCAGTATTGTAGTAAATATTCTGTAGCACAAATTTAGGATTGAACTTGAATTGGAACCCTGGTTCCAACATTCACTGTCTTTATTACTTAATATTTCTTTTTTTGAGACAGAGCCTCAAGGTGTCACCCTGGATAGAGTACTGTGGCATCACAGCTCACAGCAACCTCCAGTTCCTGGGCTCAAGCGAGTCTCTTGCCTATGCCTCCCAACTAGCTGGGACTACAGGCACCCGCCACAACGCCCGGCCATTTTTTTTTTTTTTTTGGTTGCAGCTGTCATTGTTGTTTGGCGGCCCGCCAGCTCAGGTGTACGTGGCTGGCACCTTAACCCATTGACCGACAGGCGCCGAGCCTTCTCTACTATAAATTGAGGATAATTTGGTAGGGTTTTTGCAGATATTCAATGAGAAAACACTGTAAAGTGCTTAGAATGGTGACTACCTAGAACAGTGGTTCTCAACCTTCCTAATGCCATGACCCTTTTATACAGTTCCTCATGTTGTGGTGACCCCCAACCATAAAATTATTTTCATTGCTACTTTATAACTGTAATTTTGCTACTGTTATGAATCGTAATGTAACATAATTGTAATATCTGATATGCAGGATGTATTTAGGCAACCCCTGTGAAAGGGTTGTTTGACCCCCAAAGGGGTCAAGACCCACAGGCTGAGAACCACTGACCCAGAAGGAGCTTAATAACTCTTAGCTCTTGTCATTATTAATATTTTATGAAAGCTGTAAAAGAGTTAGAAAATTATCCGTTTCACTTAGTTGGTGATATTTTTTCAGATAACAGTTGGAACACATGATTGGACATAATTCATGTGATAAATATTTAAATTTGGCACAGAGGCTCGGCGCCTGTGGCTGAACGGGCTAAGGCGCCAGCCACGTACACCTGAACTGGCGGGTTCGAATCCAGCCTGGGCCCACCAAACAACAATGGCGGCTGCAACCAAAAATAAAAAAATAATAAATAAATAAATAAATTTGGCACAGAAACTGGAACTTATCATTACTATAACTATAGTGTACATTTCTGATGACTAGAATTCTTGTGTCCACCACATATAACATCCTTTTACTGTGAATCTTTCTATCTGATGCTTTTAATTTTTTTTTTTTTTTTGAGACAGAGCCTAAAGCTATCTCCCTGGATAGAGTGCTGTGGCATCACAGCTCACAGCAACCGCCAATTCCTGGGCTCAAGTGAGTCTCCTGCCTCCGCCTCCCAAGTAGCTGGGACTACAGGTGCCCGCCACAACGCCCAGCCATTTTTGGTTACAGCCATCATTGTGTTTGGTGGGCCCGGGCTGGATTCGAACCTGCCAGCTCAGGTATACGTGGCTGGCGCCTTAGCCCGTTCAGCCACAGGCGCCAAGCCACTTTTTTTTTTTTTTAAGATAGCCCTCACACTGTTACCAGGCTAGAATGCAGTGATACAATCAGAGCTTATTGCAAACTCAAACTTCTGGGCTCAAACCATCCTCCTTCCTTAGCCTCCTGAGTAGGTGGGACTACAATCACACCAACATGCCCTGTTAATTTTTCTATTATTTTATGGGGGGGGGTCTCACTCTTGCTCAGGCTGGTCTCAAACTCCTCACCTCAAGCAATCCTCCCTCCTTAGCATCCCCAAATGCTAGAATTACAGGTGTGAGCCACTGTGCCCTGGTGTACTTTCAGAGATGGTTGTTCCAGACATTTTATACTGATCATTTTTTAGCTTCCTTAACAGCGGGTGACCTTTGTTTTTTTTTTTTTTTTTTTTTTGCAGTTTTTGGCCGGGGCTGGGTTTGAACCTGCCACCTCCGGCATATGCGGCAGGCACCCTACTTCTTTGAGCCACAGGTGCTGCCCAACAGAGGGTGACTTTTTATTTTGCCTTTGCTCCACATCAAGTTATACTGTAGGGTGTCTATAAAGTTCGTGTACAATTTAAAATAGTTTAACATAGCAAATTACATATGAACTTCATAGACACCCTGTATTTTGGATTTACATTTTTTATGACTTTATCTTGGTCTGTAAGATAAATTAGTGAGTCTGTTCCCACTAAAAAACCAGATTATCAATGTATTTCCTTAAATTTTCTTATCTACTTTATAGGGGTATAATTTATACAAAATAAATTTGATATATCTATATTGTATAATTTAGCTATGACAGCTGCATACAATGATGAAATTGTCACTATGATCAAAGTAGAGAAAATTTCCATTACACTCAAAAGATTTTTACTACCCCTTTGCAGTCCATCCTTTCCTCCATCCCTGACTCCAGACACTAATCTCCTTTTTGTCATTACAGGTTAGTTGGACTTTGTATAAATGGAATCATACAGTATGTATTTTATCCCTGATTTCTTCAACTCAGCATAATGATTTTTTTTAACATTTTATTTATTTATTTATTTTTGAGACAGAGCCTCAAGCTGTTACTCTGGATAGAGTGTTGTGACATCACAGCTCACAGCAACCTCCAATTCCTGGGCTCAAGCGAGTCTCCTGCCTCTGCCTCCCAAGTAGCTGGGACTACAGGCGCCCGCCACAACACCCCGAACATTTTTTAGTTGCAGCTGTCATTGTTGCTTGGCAGGCCGGGCTGGATTCGAATCCGCCAGCTCAGGTGTGCCTTAGCTCGTTGAGCCACAGGCGCTGAACCTCAGCATAATGATTTTGGGAGTTTTTTACCTACTTTGAGGCGGGTGTGAATAGTTCCTGCTTTTTTTTTTTTTTTTTTTTTTGTAGAGACAGAGTCTCACTTTATCGCCCTGGGTAGAGTGCCGTGGCGTCACACTGCTCACAGCAACCTCCAGCTCTTGGGCTTAAGCGATTCTCTTGCCTCAGCCTCCCTAGTAGCTGGAAC
>CAUYON010025195.1:0-45425 GCA_963573935.1 Arctocebus calabarensis | reverse complement strand
TTTTCTTCATCTGTGTGTTCCTCCAGGATCATCACTGTCAGTCTCAGGATGCTCAGAGGCCGTGCCATCAGGAGGATGGAACGCCAGCAAAGGCAGGAAACATCAGAGTGGAATGTCCAGGCACCTGCCTCTGTCTTGTTCATGAACTCTAACTTGCAGGAGGAGATTATCCCTAGGTGAGAGCAGTGCATTCTGCCATCAATTTATAGGGCTTCCAACAGGGCATTCTAGACAGATCTTTCATCCACACCTCACCGGAAGCAGCTCACCCGGCCAAATGCCTGACTGCCAGTAACTATGTTGACCTTCTACCCTGTCAGGTCTTGCCTAGGTTGGTATAGCCAATTTTGAACCAAGGCCGTGAACTTGGACCCTGGAAACAAGTATGGAATTCCCTGCTCTTGGATACCTATTGGCTGTTGGATCTCTCTCCTGCCTTTCGCACCCTCCTCAAACCTTAGTTTATTTATCTTCCCAGACCTTTAATTACTGGTGCCCAGACATACCCCCTTTCCCGGGTCTATGCCACTCCTAACGCACACAGCTAGTTTTGCCCTCATCCTCTCTGTTTGTCTTATGAGTTTTTAATCCATCCATCTTCAGCTCTATGGCTAAGATTGATTCAGCCTAGACCTCTCAGAGAAGTTTCCTCTCTATGGCTGTGAGAGTCCCAGGCATGGGGGTGAGGCGGGGCCCCTGGTGGGAACTTGAAGCACTGAGTTATCATGATATGCTCAAGGAGAATTGCAGGGGAAAGGTCTGTGTAGGTGCTCAGCAAACGTTTGCAGAAAGGATGCATGAATAAACTTGGGATGGAACGGATGAGTTTCTACAGAAAGCTCTTTCCAATCTTTGATTTTATTTTTATACCAAACCAAAATATTTTATGGTTTCTAGCATCAGGGCCCCATTTACTAGGAAAGGGAGTGAAAACCTTCAAAGCCCTTTGGCGCTTTATGTTTAGAACAGTGAGTTATATCTCTTCCGTTTGGATAGCCTCCATCAAGGTAGAGGAAACACTCAACATGCCTGGGTTCTGCACAGCATCTGGGGGGGAGGGGGTGTTGGGAGAATATTACTTCCTGACAGTTCCCTCTCGGTCAAGGTTCAAAAAGTTCAAAAGCACAGCTCATAAAAGTATCCTTCTTAGGACCTTTGGGGTGACTGTTTTAGTGACTTAGAAAAGAAACAGAGATTGACTACTTCTCTCTCCTTCCTCTCTGGATCTTTTTCTCTCCAGTGTTACTGTTTCTTAAATTCCATAGGTGGTTTTTGCTTCAAGGGAGATTTATGCAAAGAATTTACAAGTGACTGGAGTCACACTGTTGGCCTTTTCTGTGGAGTAGAGATTTTAATAGCACCTGGTACTAGGACCACCTCCCTTGCTTGAGGGGTGAGCTCCCTTTTGAGAAGCTGCTGCCTGGACCTTTAATTGAGCATTCTTAATTAAAGCCTCCATGATAGTGGTGGATAGCGATGTGCTTTCTCTTTGTGTGATTTGTCTGGTTAAGAGTGCTTCTAAAAGCAAGAATACAAATGTCTTCATACAATAACTAAGAAAACGCCATGAAGGCTATGTTAAACAGTTGGATGAAAACATTTCAGATTGTATATGAAACAAGCACATTGTACCCCTTGATTGCACTAATGTACACAGCTATGATTTAATAAAAAAAAAAAAAAGGAAATATGTGAAGTCTAAATGAGAGACACAAAATCAATGACCCTTGGCCAGAGCAAAACTGCATTTCAGAATTTTTGTATCACTGTTTCCTGGAAACACATTACCCTTTCTAAGGACCAAACTCGTTCTAGGAGGTTCATTAAAATGCAAAAATGTATTCAGGAGGCATTAAGAGGCCCAGGAAGGGTAGCTCCCGCCTGATCCAGGCAGTGTGGAGGCAGGTTCTGGAATGACACTAAACAAGCAGAAGCCCCAGCCTAGCCACTCAGCACTGCTAGGGCACTTGCAGGTGCAGTTAAAGCTCTTCGGGCACCACTTTTCTCATCTACAAGAAGGGACTCATGGTGCTACCTGACGGGGGACTTGTGAAAATGGATGTGATTCACATGAGATGTTCATCTCAGTGAACGCCTCAGAATGGTTAATTTTGTTATTGCTTTTATTTTATAACTCCTACTCTTATTGACTACCTGACTTAAAATCTATTCAGCCCAAACTGGAGATTGTGCATCTGCAAATTAATATAATATTAATAATTATCATCTCAAATAACAGCTATTCTTTGGATGTGTGCATATGTTTTTAATAAGAAAAATAATATTTTGGTTAAAGCTTTAGTCAGAGAAGCAGATAAGTTGTATTCTAATTCTTACAGTAGCCTTGATTCTTAGTTTCAGGTTTTCTGCTTACAGATTATAGAGATTTTTCCATTTCTGTTGATCTCACAGAGATGATATGGGCACTGTTAAGACAGATGAATTTTGAGGTTTTTTTTTTTTTTTTTGCAGTTTTTGGCTGGGGGTGGGTTTAAACCCGCCACCTCCAGTATATGGGGCCGGCGCCCTACTCCTTTGAGCCATAAGCACTGCTTGAATTTTGAGTTTTTAATATGCATTTTTCATAGCCTAAACTACTACTTTGTTTAGATTGACTCATTTGTACAGATTTTATTTAGGACTCATTTTCTTTCAGGCATTACTTTTTGTGTCCAAAGTATGTCATAGTTCCTTCTCTCTGAACTCCTTTGTTTAGGAAAAAATTCACTCAATAGTATTATTATCAATAGTTATTTCACTAATTACGTTATCAGTTGGTATTTATTTAGCCATAAATAACGACATAACCGAAGGTCATTAGTTCTTCCCTGAAGTTAAGACTTGTTTTATTACAAATGAAGAGGATTTAACTAAGCAGCAAGGGGTCCCCAAATCCACCAGTGGGAAAAACAAAGGTGGAATCAGTCTTCCAGGCCATTATTTATAAAGCTCAGTAGATGCTGTGAAGGGTAAGTGACAATCAGGAGGGCCTTGCCTCATGCTCTCTGTCACTCGTGTTTTCTCCTTTGTTCTTCCTGAGATTTCATTATTTTACATGAGTCATCATATACCACCCTGTATCCAAGGACTTTATTTTAGAGTCTTCTTGTTTTTTATTCTCTGGATAAAAATTAAATAGCAAATTACTCTTTGTGTTTCCAAGAAGGGCTCGTTTTTTCTCATAATTTTTTCTTTCTTCAATTTTCTGCCTGTGGTACTGTTAATTTTTTAATGACATTAGGAAACGTGCCATTTTGAGGTTCTAGTGCAATGAGGGAAGCTGTAATGAAAAGCCAGCAGGATACGTTAATAAGCTCCAGGAGGTCAGAACAGTATTTTTTTTTTTTTTAATTTAGGTTCTCTGTGCAATGCTCCATGCATCTTCCTCTGAGAAAACCAACTGCATGGAATGGCTGGGGAACTAGAGAAGAAAGAGAGTTGTGGTATCTATTATAATAACCCGATATACCTAGTATCTATTCATCTAAGTGCTTAGAACTTCATTCATTTCTCAGTCATTCAATGAGGATAATACAGAGAGAGTCTCCAGTTGGTTTTTTTTTTTTTAGACCAAGTCTCACTATGTCCCCCTTGGTAGAGTGCCATGGCATCTCAGCTCTCAGCAACCTCAGACTCTTGGGCTCAAGTGATTCTCTTGCCTCAGCCTCTCAAGTAGCTGGGACTACAGGTGCCCACCACAACGCTCAGCTATTTTTTTTGTTATAGTTGTCATTGCTGTTTAGCAGGCCGAGGCTGAGTTCAAACCCACAGCCCCAGTGTATGTGGCTGTCGACCTAACCGTGGAGCTATAGGTGCTGAGCTGAGCCTCCGGTTTTTATCTGCTCAGGACAGCACAGCATTCTTCCCCAGTGAGTATAGTGGGTGAGAATTAGGCTCAGAATTGTGTCTGGAGAGTTTTTCCCATGTGAGGAAAGCAGGCACAGACAAATCCCCCTTTCTGTAGGTGCCTCGGCAGTAACCCAGGAAGAATGCCAGGAGGGGACATGGGGACAGCTCGGTAGCCTCTGTTAGTAGCTTCAGTGAGAGGAACAGTGGAACCTGAGACCTGATGTTGCTGCTATTAATTGCAGACCTCCGGGAAGCTGGCTGTGGGGCTGATGTGTGTTACCACACTCGAGCCCCACCCTGACTCACTCAGCCACATTCTCTATTTCCATATGTGCCACAAACTGATGGTGCCTTTTGTCTGGCCAAATGTTAGATCCTGGTAAGAAATTCTCCACTGTCATGAAACCAAGACAGGAGCTCTAGGAGGATCGATCAGAGAACAGAGCCTGGAAAAATGAATTATTTTTCCTATAAGGAAAGCTAATGTAAGAAAACTTAGGGGGAGGGCTAAGAAAGGAAGAAGTCAAATAAATAAAAGCAATGAAAAATTATGATCCTTGCCAAGCTTCTGAAAGGCAGTTCAGACATTCTCTTCTGTGTATAAACATGACACATAAAATCATTGTATAAACAAAACTCTCTTGTTAGGTCCATTTCAAAGTGCACCCAGTGCCACTATCTCCAGTGAGCCTCACAATAAGCTCTGTGGGCAGATGTGATTCTCTTTGTTTAGCTGTCAGAGAGACTGAAACTCAAAAGCATCAAACGATTTGTGCAATGTCACTGGATGAGTTAGCAGCACCACCTCACACCCCAGGTGAGCACCTGCTGGGTGGTTGGGCCTCTGGACGGCAGGGCGGTCTCTGGTTTGCTGCTTTTCTCTAATGCAATGCCTCATAACTCCTGCTGGTTTCCAGTATCTTCTTGAGACCAATTTGAGATCTACCTAAAGAAAGTTACGAACTTTCAGAAAATTATACCTTTCTGTTGTTTTCTGCCAGGTACAATTTAAAATAATTCTTTCCTTGGGCATTGCTTTATTCTCCTTTCTTCACTCCTGACCAGCACCGGAGTTTTATAAAGTCCCAGGAATGACAATATGAGCAAGCAGAGTCAAATCTGCTTCTTCCACACTCAACGAGAAAAGAAAAAAAAAAGATTTTAATTTTCAGGACCGAGTGGTCTGTTCAGTTGAGTTGCTTCTGATTCATATATTTTGGTCACTGGATCACCTTTGTTTATCCATTTTCCCAAAACTCATGAAAATGGACTTGAAATTAAATCATAATTTTCCATTGAAATGAGTCTTGCAATGAGTCCCTTGCAAGGACTCTCTCTGAGAAGGAGCTCCTAGGGAAGCCTGAAGTCATGAGGAAATATAAAAACCTAAAGAATCTGAAGCCTCTGGCATACATGTCTAGACATAGCCTGACTCCTGGCCACATTAACAGAGACCCTCACCCTGAAAGCCTGTTTATCTCATCCCCATTATCCCATACAATATGTCCAGCTTCCAACAGTGACAATGAAATTATAAAGAACACCAAAAGGCAAGAAGGAACACAGTGTAAGAGAGAAAATAAGCATTAGAACCATACAGATGAGACAAAGTGGTTGGAATTATCAGAGCACAAATTTATAATAACTGATTAATATGTTAAGGACTGCAATGGAAAAAGTGGTAAACATGGAAGAATAGTTGGGTGATGTAAGCAGAGAGATGCAAACACAAAGAAAGAAATGGATTAGAAATAAAAAACATGTAATAGAAGAACAGAGTCTTTTATGGCTCGTTAGAAGACTGCACAGAGCGAGGGGGAGAAAATCCTTCCCAAACTGACCTGCAAGTGGGACTCATAATGAAAATCAAAAGACACTATTAAAGAAGTGTGGAAATGGGAGGCGCCTGTGGCTCAAAGGAGTAAGGAGCTGGCCCCACATGCTGGAGGTGGTGGGTTCAAACCTAGCCTTGGCCAAAAACTGCAAAAAAAAAAAAAAAAGAAGTGTGGGAAAATATGATACCAGAGGGAAAGAAGAATAATGAAGCAGAAAAACATAATTTAAATAATAGGTGAGAATTTTCTAATCTTAATTATTGACACTAAGCTACAGATTCAGGAAGCACAGAGGACATCAAGCAGGAAACAAACAAAAAAACCAGCAAAACCACACCCAGGAATATCATATTCAAACTGCAGAACATCAAAAGCAAAGAAAGAAAAAACTTGAAGGAAGCCAGAAGTAGGGGTAGAGAGATAGGGTTGGGAGACTGCTTACCTCACCAAAAGCAAGGAAATAGATTCTCGCAGAAGTGACATGAAATCTTCAAAGTTTTCAAAGAAGAAAAGTATTGCCCAAGGCTTCTCTCTCCAGTGAAAGGATTCTTCAAATGTGGTGAAGAAATTAAGACTTGTAAAGATTAACAAAAACTGAGGGAATTCATCGTCTACTTGCCCTGCAAGAAATGAACCCAATGGGTAAATAAATAAATGTTCTTTAGGGAGAATGAAAATGAAAACACAGATCTATATAAAAAATGTAAGATTTTCAGGTAAAGAATAAATGAAGGTAAAATAAATTATTTTATGTTTCTGTTTTTAAATATATCTAAAGATAATTGTTTAAATTAAAGATAGTAGCATTTTGGTGCCTGTGGCTCAATGGGTAGGTCACCAGCCCCGTATATAGAGGGTGGCAGATTCGAACCCAGCCCCAGCCAAACTGCAACAAAAAAATAGCTGGGCGTTGTGGCAGGTGCCTGTAGTCCCAGCTACTCGGGAGGCTAAGAAAAGAGAATCACCTAAGCCCAGGAGTTGGAGGTTGCTGTGAGCTGTGACACTACAGCACTCTATCAAGGGTGATAAAGTGAGACTCTGTCTCTAAAAAAAAAAGTAGCATTTTATTGGCAGATTAGAGCATATGGGCAAGTGAAATGAATAAAGGCAAAAAAGGAAGAGGAAAGAAGAATGGGAATAATCAGAGTCATCTGCAATTCATGTGAAGTTGTGTAGCATTATTTGAAAATGGACTTAGATTGTTTAAAAATATATATTGGAAACACTAAGCCAATCACTAAGGATTCTAAACAGGAAGTATACTGGGAGAAGATGGAAAATGGATTCTTATAAAATGCTCATTTAGAACTAGAGAAATCAGGAAAAAAAGGGAAAAAAATACAAAAAGAAAGCAATGAGTAGAAGACCATTACAAATGTGATCAATATTAAACAACATCAACAATCACTTAATATGTGAACTTTACATCTACACCAAGGAAAAGATGGAGTCTGTTAAAATGGATGAAAAAAGATCCAATTCTATATTTTATGTTGTTTAAAAGAAACCTAGCTTACATAATTTACATAATTATCAAATTGAAAAATAAAGTGATTGAGAAAGATATAACATGATAATCAAAAGAAATCTGGAATAATTATAGTAATAATTTCTGAAAAAGCAAACTTCAGACATGGGAACATTTTCAACAATGAGAAGCATTATATAATTATGAAGGATTAATTCTCCAAAGATACTAACTCTAATCTTTAACATGTTTGCACTTAAAAACAGAGCATTAAAATATGTGAGGCAGAAATCCCTGATAGAATGAACAAGAAAAATAGATAAATCCATTCTTATCAGTGGAGACTTAAACATTCTTTCACTAATTGATACATCAAGCAGGCAGAAAATCTGAAAGAATATGGTGACTCTAAATAGCACTCTCAACCAACTTGAGGTCTATCCCATAAGGCAATTGAACCCAGAACCCGTAACTTTCCAAAATGGAAAGAGTTAGAAATCTTTCAAAAAAGAAAGCAATGGGAGGGCAGTGCCTGTGGCTGAAAAGAGTAGAGAGCCAGCCCCATATGCCCTGGGTGGCAGGTTCAAACCCAGCCCCAGCCAAAAACTGCACACACACACAAAAAAGACAGCAATGGTAATGGTAATCCTTCCAAACATTTAAGAAGAACTAGAATTCTCGACAATCTCTGCCAGAACGTGGAGGCAGAGGGAGCACCTCCCGACTTACACGAGGCTAGCATTACCTTAATTCCAAAACAGATAAAGACGTTACAAGGAAAGAAAACTATATAACAATGTCACCTATTAACAAAGATGCAAAAATCATCAACAATATATTTGCACCTTAAACCCAACAAGGTATGAAAGAATTATAGACCATGACAAAGTTGAATTTGTTCCAAGTATACAGGGCTGGTTCAGCATTTGAAAAGCAGTAAGTGTAACCCACCACATCAAATGTCCAAAGGAGAAAAATTATATTAACTTATCAATGGATACTTCCCACTAAGACTAGGATCAAGGCAAGGACATACACTCTACTCACTCACATTCACTCTTACCACTTGTACTCATGACCATACTATAAGTCCTAGTTAGTATAGGAAGGCAAGGAGTGATATATGTGATCTGTAAATTGGGAAGAAAGACATAAAGCTGTCCTTATTTACAGCTGGCAGGGTTATCTATGTAGAAAATACAGAAGTAGTCACAAAAAAATAACTCCTGGAACTATAAATATATGCATAGTAAGGTTCTATGATTAGGAGGTCAATATACAAAAATCAATTGATCTCCTGTGTACTTGGAATTAACAACTAGAATTTGAAATAAAAAATCAATGCCACTTACAGTAAAACAAATGCCATCAAACACTTAGATATAAATCTAAATCATAGAGTTTATATACAATAAATTAGAAAACTTTTATGAAAAAAATCACTGAAGTTTTAAATAAATGGAGAGATATTCTATACTCGTGGATTAGAAGACTAGATACTAAGATGTCAGCTATTTTGTAGATATCAACAGATTAATCGAAAATTTATGTAAAAAGTCACAAGATCAATAACCAACATAAAACTGAAAAAGGATTCACATTACCTATTTTCAAGATTTACTATGAAGCTGCAATAGTCAAGACAGTATGGTATTTGTTAAAAAATAATAAACATGTAGAATAATGGGGCAGAATAGAGAACCTTAAAAAATAGTCACTTGGGTACAATCAGCTGATCTTTGAGAAATGCACAATGGCATTTCAATGGAGAGGGTAGCTTTTCACCAAATGGTGCCAGGAGAGTCGGACACTTTTCTACCAAAGATAAATGAACTTAAACACAGACTTTACATCTTTCACAAAGAAAGAAAAGAACTCAAAATAGAACTTAGAACTGAATGTGAAAACTATAAAACTTCTAGGGGAAAAAGAAAAAAACAGAAGAAAATTTAGATGACGGTGGGTTTGGTAATGAGTTTTTAGATGTAACACCAGAACCACCACAATCTATGAAAGAATAAAACTGATAATTGGGAATTTATCAACGTTAAAAACTTCTACTCTGTAAAAGATATAGCAAGAAGACAAAAACTACAGACCACAGGAAAATATTTGTAAAATGCATAGTTGATA
This sequence comes from Arctocebus calabarensis, assembly GCA_963573935.1. Taxonomy (NCBI): domain Eukaryota; kingdom Metazoa; phylum Chordata; class Mammalia; order Primates; family Lorisidae; genus Arctocebus; species Arctocebus calabarensis. The sequence continues at coordinate 36,140 of CAUYON010025195.1, read as the reverse complement.
AAACACTGATATTCCAAATATATAAATTATGTTAAAAGTGAGAACTAAAAATACTTAACAACCCAACTAAAAATTGAGAAAAGGTCTGACAAATACTTGACCGAAGAAAATATACAGTTGGCAAGTAAGCATGTGAAAAGAAGCTCGACCTCATTTATCATCAGGGAACTGGAAATTAAAACAATGAGATGTCGGAATACACCTATTAAAGTGGGTAAAATCCAAGGGAAAAAAGCCCGGACAAACCCACTGCTGGTGGGAATTAGAGAGAGCAAACTGGGGTTCATTCTGGTGGGAACACCAGTGGCACAGACGCTGTGGAGTCCAGCACGACAGTTAACAAAGCTGAACGTCGTCCTGCCACAGGTCGGAACAATCACATTCCCAGGTGTTTATGCAACTGGTTTGAAAATATATATACAGAAAGCCTGTATGTGAATGTTTATAGCAGAGTTATTCATACTCTATACACACACGCATGAAAAAAAAACCCGAAGTTACCGAGATGCCTCTCGATAGGTGAATGAATAAAGTCGGGTATTATTATTCAGCGATGAAAAGAAATGTGCCAAGAGACCATGAAAAGAAGTGGATGAATAATAAATGGGTATTCTACGTGAACGAAGCCATTCTGAAAAAGTTACCTACCACGTACACCGTGTATTTCAAACTCCATGACATTCTGGGAAACGCAAAACTAAAGAAACAATCATAAAAAATGGGCACTGGGAGGGTGGAAATAAACAGCTGAATAAATGAAGCATAGGGATGTTTTTTTCTTTCTCTCTCTCTCTCTCTCTTTTTTTTTTTTTTTTAAGAGAGGTGAAACTATTTGGTAAGTCTTAGAAAGGGGGCAATAGCTCAGGATGCATTTGTCAACATCTGCCAAACATAAAACTCCACAGTGCACGTACAAGACTCACTCCTTAATATGTGCAAATTGTTAAAGATTTATTGAAAAGGTCAGGGGAATCTCAGGATGGAATGACAACTCTGACAAAACAACCTGATTATCTTGCAACTATGCAGAGTATTTCGCTGGAGGAGACTGGGTGGGTGGTGTGCGGATCAATAGCAAGGCGTCTGTGAGAAGAGGCAGCAGAGACTACGGGTAAGACTGTACTCCCGCTGATGAAGTTGTGACCACAGAAGAACAGGGTAACAATCGTAATGCTGCTGTCCGCACATATTGAAGTTGAACAATGAAACTGATGGCAGCCGGGAGAGCCAGGTTACTCACTGCTGGACGGGGAGGTTACAGACAAGTGAGGCTCAGAATGGGTTAGACTTGAAGTCGTCATTCTGAACTCACATCCAGCTTAAACGAGATACAGACGCTTGCAGAGCTGTGTGCGTGCACATCCAAGGGTCAGCACGCACACATCCATTTCCCTGACCTTTCAGCTGAAAGGCACTAGGAGTAAGGACACCCCCAGAGCAAAATTCTAAGATCAAAGAGCAGAAAAATCCACAGCCAGGTTCAGGCTCCCATTGCCTGCCTGCTGCTATGACTTACCCATTTAACAAATACCTAAAACCTCCGATACGGTGTGAAAAGAAGTGATAGTTATCTGCTCACATCCCAAAGCGTCGCTGTTTTCTTCAAAGTTTGTAATGATATTCTAAGATTGTCATGGTAGTTGTGCTGGAGTTGGCTGAGAAGTGATGGTGGTACTATTATCCTCTTTCAATGTAAAATATCAAGCTCCAGTAGTCTTTTTATGCCATGAATAGGGCACGGATAAATAGACATATGTATAAATAAAATTATAACTGATAATAAAATTAGCAGTAAAACTGTACGGCAGCCCTGGCTACAAGCTTTAGACACTTCATCTCATTATCTCATTGAAAACTCAACAACGTCTTGGGGTAAGTACGGGTGCTATCTCTATTTCACTGCTGGAGGTGAGATTAGAGGTTTAATAACTTAACAAAGGTTAAACAGTAAGTAAATGAAGGAGCTGGGATTCTTACTGACATCATTTGACTTCTGAGCACACATTCTGAACTGACGCAGAAATTGCTTTGCCAAGGTAAGGCACTATTAAGCCATCCTTGCTCATTGTGGGAAGGGCACTCTATCACAGCCGGCACCATCTGCCGTGGAGCACCCACATTTAGAAAGAATGGAGACTTTTTAATGATCCAGCTAGTCTTTGAAGCATGAGATTTGATTGCCCATCATTTAGAACATAAGTGCTTTAACGGCGCGAAATAATTTGGATCATGTGGAATTCTTTCCCCCACGATTTAGAACATAAAGAGCGTGTCTGTGAAGGCAGTGTTGCCGTAAAGCCAGAAGAAATGTTAGCACTGGATAATGCAAATGAATCGATCGACTCCCACACGTCTCCATAAGTGAATACCATGTGAATAATAATAAAGGCTTCAGTTTAATCAGCTCCTGGTATGTGCTAGACGCTGTTTTAAGCTCTTAATAGCTATTATCTTATCCAGTGCACAGACTGCCACTCTGAGGCAAGTATTAATTGAGCAGAGAAGAAAACTGGTACACAAAAGGAGTGAGTTAACAATCCTAGATCACGAGGTTGGACAATGGCAGAGTCAAGATGTGTGATCACAAAAGAAAAAAAAATCTGTGCAATAGACACTTCATAACGTAGTTACAAAAAAGCTAATTAGACATTCAGGTGGAAGAAGATCCTTGCAGACCCAATGGCAATGGCACGTGGGTTCCAGAATGTCTGTGTGATTAACTTAGTTTAAAAACTGTGTTAACATTTAAAATCCTAGGGTTCAGGATTTGATCCCTTTGCGGACAAGTTGGGCCTGCATTTTTTCCATTTCTACAGAAAGCAACCTTGCCCCAGCCTCCTCCAGCAAACGGCCTGTTGTCATAAAGACGAGCCGATCGATGTTATGACACAACAGGGCAGATTCCCTGCAGTACAGATGATGCATTAGTGATAATCTTTTTACTTACACCGTGTTTATAATTCTAAAGAAACTACATCTCCTTGGGTAGTAAACCAACAGGTATCTCAAGGCAAAAAACAAAAACAAAAATAAAAGACTCAAACAGTGCACACCTCTTCAGGCCCCCAGAGAGCCATGATGATTTATTTTTGCACAGCACTTCGCCCACAAGGGACTCTCAGATCTTTGTCCTCATGCTCGTAGGGAAGGCCACAGACACATATTTCAGGGATAAAATTGAGACTCTTAGGTGCTGAATGTCTTGAGAAGTGTACTTATCTGGAAGGTTTTGAATCAGTCTTAAATCAGACTCCAATTCCAGTATTTACTCAAGAATAATCTCGTAAAATTTGCTCTAGTTTGCTAAAGATACAAAGTAATGTATTCAATCATGCTTTTGTGGGATCAAAATAGGCATACCTTCTTCACACTGCCCTGTTCCCGATGGAGTTTTCTCATGTAAGGGAGAGGGAATTTGGTGAAGATTCTCCACTGATTAAAAGCACTGAATTTTTCTAACCATAAGCCCTTTTTATTGATTCCACCTCTGACTGAGAAACGTTTTGGAAATATAGTCTGTGTACGTGTATCGGTGTGTAAAAATTAAAAAGTAACATGTTATTTATATTATAGCTAACCTAATGACCTGAATATGTCTCATGTATAACATGGGGTATAAGTTCACCTAGGCAAGCTGCCCGAATGTTGACAAAGAAAGGTATTATCTAAAAATGTTAAGCATTTTTAAGTCTGTAGCTAAAATAAGAGAGAAAATTATCTGTGGTACTAAGGAAATATCATGTATTAAGATAGAAGAGTCTAGAGAATAGGGAATATAGGAAGGAAAGATTTCAGGAAATATAAGACCCCCAACCCAATTAAGGATTCAGCAGCTGAGACTGACTTTGTCCTAATCTAATTCCAGTCGAGAGGAGGTGAAAGGGCAGGTAGACTCCAAAGAACAGAGCAGGTTGATTCTACCTCAAACTCCATGGGGAGCACAGCTACTCAGCCCTGTGGGCCAGGAGCCCCGGCCACCTGCTCGGTTCATCCCGCCTTCTAATTTTGACCGTGGGAGAGTCTGTCCACACAGCTGCCCTTGAGGAGACAATGCATCGTATCTTTTTTCTGGGCCTTGTCATCTGCCATTTTTGTTTCTGTCTTCAGGTAAGTGCGGGCGAGGGGGCACCATGGATCTGGTACAGGCCCCTTGTTGTCACAGCGTGAGGCGGGAAGAGGAAGAAGCCGGACGGGAGAATAGCCATCTTCTGGGCATGGGCGGCGTTTTGCTTCTCAATCTGGGTGATAGACAGACATACGTTCAGTTTGTAAAATTCCCCTAGCTGCACATTGTGGCAGGAATGTTTTCTGAATATATATATTACAATAGACTGGGAGGGAAAAAAAGCTTGGCTGTATTTTATGAGTCGTGGTATACAAATAGTAGTCTTAGGGTACAAAATATAAAGCCCTGGAGTTAGGGCTCTAATCCCAAGCCCAGCGCACTCAGACCCTTCAGATGCCTGAGGCAACGAGCTTGGGTTTACACACTTAGCTGTCTGAGTCTAGTGTTGCCTCTGCCCCACGCTCCTCGGTTTCAGGGGGGGGCTCCCTAACCAGGGCGGAAGCCGTGTTGGGGTGTGACCACATCTAACCTCCTCCCCTCATCTTCTCCAGAACCCAGAGAGCCTTTGTGATTAAAGAACATTGTTAACCTTATTTAACGTGAAAACTAGCTTCAAAAGTTTCAGATAAGTCACAAAAATCTCGTCTTTGAAAATAATACCTCATTTTTCTACAAAAAGAGAAGAATTGTGTGTTCTGATGTGGGAGAAGATTGTGCTGACTTGTTCGCTTTTGCCCATAGCTTTAAAGTTCGACTGTCACAAGAGACATTCTGGGGAGCCTTATACAGGAACATAACAAAAGCACCTTAATACTGTCAATTAAACTTTACATTTCCTTAATTTTTTTTTCTTCTTTTTAAAGATGGGTCTGGCTCTTGCTCAGGCTGGTCTCAAAATCTTGAGCTTCCCAAAGTGCTAGGATTACAGGCATGAACCACTGTGCCCAGCTACATTTTACATTTCAAATACACACACACACACTCACACTCACTCACACGCAAATGTTGCTGTTCATACACGTCTCCCTAGGGCTTTTTGAAAACTGCTAAAATTTCAATCACAAAACCAGTTGGGAAAGCAGAAGTTAACTAACAACCTTTATTCCTTAAACTACGTCTAAATAATCAGTGATCCTTCCATAGGAACAAACAAATGAAGTCTGGCTGCCTTAGATTTTGTAGGAGGGGAAAAGGAGGAGCAGAGAAATAAGAGATTCGGCATCTGAAGAAAGAGCAGAGGACAGGTGAGACGGTAGCGTCTTCTCCCGGTTTCACACTAGGGAAGTACTGGAATAGCCATTGGAGCTGTCTTCAAGTTGACAGGGGTGATGGGCAGGAGGAAAGGAGAGGTCTTTCCTCCACTGAAGATCTTACACCAGGCCTGCTGGGCCACTTGGCTCTGAACCTCCGAAATGAGCACAGGAAGGTGACCGGTGGCAGCACTGATTTCGGGCAGCTGAGACGCACCGACTGGATGACCCCATGGCCCTCACTCTACTGGTGCACGACTTCACATGGGGCGGCCAGTGCGAGACCTGGAGAGGAAAGCAAGCAAGCCTTGGCTTCCAGGTAGCACCAGGGCCAGATGCCAACGAGCCCAGTCAGATGCCCAGGGTTCAAACTGTGGTTCTATCAGGAACCAGTACTGGAAAGGGGGGAACCACCCTGAGCCTTACTCTCTCATCTGCTTCTCCAAGGGTGTGTCAGGAGTACAGGATGAAATACCACGAGGTTAACATGGTACCCGATGGGGGATAAGAGCCCGCTGCCTGCCAGGCACAGGCTCAGAGACTCCCCGGGTTTGTAGCCAACGGCCCCTCCAGCTGGCGACCCAGTTTTATGGGCACTACACACCCAAACAGTGGGTTGAGCGGCCAGGTCTGGCTGGCCTTTCAGAATCAGACATCAAAGGCTCTGCCGCATCTTTCGCCCTCTCCAGCTCTCTCACCTGAGCAAGCCGTGCCCACCAGCTGTCCTCTCTGCAGGGTCAGGGAACCTCCTTTCTTTGGCCAATCTTTCCTTCCCTTCCTCTGCTTCCCTTCCCAAGCTTCTCTTTCTTTTTCAAGGAGCAGCAGCCCACTTAGCTGGGCTAATAAAATAATCAGAAAGCTGTTTTTATGGTACAAAGAAATAAAACCATAAATGCATATCATCAGTATTAAAGTCACCAGGAATGTTTTTTCTTTTTTGGGTAAAAACCAAAAACTGATGAGTTAAAATTTGTGACTATGGACAAACCATAGTGAGTTTGGTGCAGGGCAGGAGACGACTGTGATGGGTTGACTTGTGTCACACTGGGGGTTGGAGTCGACCCCAGAACCCCCCAAAGTGCTCTTTTGTGGAGATAGGGCCACGACAGAAGATAATTAGGTTCCAATAAGGTGGTGAGGATGGGCTCTGATCCAATGTGACTAGTATCCTTGTAACAAAGGGAAATTTGGACACAGACCCAGATAGGCACAGAGGGAAAATGCCATGCAAAGATGAAAGCAGAGATCAAGGTAACGTACCTTGAAGAAAAGAACACTGAACACTGCCAGCAAACCACGGGCAGCCAGGACAGAGGCGGCCCAGATTCTCCCTGGCAACCCGCCAAAGGGACGTGGGCTGTGCACAGCTGATCTCGGGCTCCCAGCCTGGGTTGCTCGGAGACAGACGTGTGGCCAGCACTCGGCTTCTCAACCTGGGGGTGGCAGGCTGAGTCGATCTGCACCGCACTTCGGGTCAAGTACAGGAAGCACTACATTGCGCTTTTCCAGGGAGCTTCAAGGTTGTCAACATATGTGGTCTGAAGATTGAGCTCTTTTATATTTTATTTATTTTTTTTTAGCAAGGAGATTCAAACGCAACCCCACCTCTCCACTGTCTACAGTGCGGCTGGCTTTTGGTTACCACCCCCCAGAGCTGGGCCTGGACTGGGAATGGGTTCAAATCCACCTTCAAACTTCACAGACCCCACTGTCCCATTAAATTTTAGTAGTTTCTCTTAGATGATTTTCAGTTCATTCTGTGGCCTTGTTTTATTTTTGCTACTGCTCTGAAATGACTGGTTTTAGGTGTTCTGCCTGTTTTCTCATGTTTTAGAGGAAGAGCCAGTTCACTGAGGTCTTCACCATTGCAGAAATTGATCCTTCTAACCTGTTTTTCTCTGTGTGGAGGGCAGTATACTGCCCCTGTAGGGCATTAAGGGCATTGCACTGTAAATTAAAAACGTTAACTGTTGCCATGTAAGGCAATTTATTTTAGGAGTTCTGGTGATTAGATTGAGAACATCTGGGATGAGAGAGGACAGACTCCCAGGGAGCTGGGATATACAGATAAGAAATTCCAGAACCACCTGCAGGTTTTTCCACTGATGTATGACAGGCCTCACCTGGAAGTTTAAGAAGGTAACTGAAAAGTTGATGAGCTTTTTTACAGTTTCCAGAAAGACAAAATTAGAAGAAGAGAGGCACTGATAAACAACCTGGGATCTACCCCTTCGGCTTGGAAACAAAGCAGGAATAAAGTTACAAAGACCGGATTCCAGTTTAGCTGGCTCAATCCATGGTTTGTATTGAGGTTATTTGCTTTCAGAGAGCATCCTCTGGAGAATAGTGTGAGTCATAAGCTCTTAAATTTATCCAAATATAATTATCAGTGGCACCTGTGGCTCAAAGGAGTAGGGCACCAGCTACATATGCTGGAGGTGGTGGGTTCAAACCCATTCCCAGATAAAAACTGCAAAAAAAAAATTACATATATATGATTATCAAAAAATATGTCAGTCACAACAAGAAAAATCTATCAAAATAAAACAGTCAGTGGTAACAAACAAAAAATTCAGGTATTGAGATTATTTGGACATAAACTTAAGAAAAAAAACTACCATAAATTTATTCAAGAAAAGAGATAACAAGATGGAGAATTTCACTATATAACTAGAATTAATTAAAACAGATTAAATGCAAGGTCTAGAGCTAAAAGTTTGATTAGACTAAGAAATCTTAAATAAACTTAATCACAAATTGAACACAGTTGAAAAGAGAATTAATGAACCAGCTGCAGCAGAAAATATTTAGACTAAAGCATGAAAACAAACAAAAAAAAGTGGAAAATAGAGACAAGAGAAAATTATAAAAAAAAAAAACCCAAAGCCCAACACATACACACCCATTAATCAAAACTGTGATATAATGAAATTTTCCAATGTACATAATTAGAATTCTAGAAAGTAAGGAGCGAATATCATTATCTGAAGAAATAATGGTTATAATTTTTAAAAAGCTGATGAAATAAGCCAAGGCACAAAATCAAGAATTTCTATAGCTTCTGCGTTAGTTTAGGCTGTTATAACAAAATACCTTGGTCTGGACAATTTATAAGTGACAGAAATTTATTTCCCTCAGTTCTAGAGGTTATGAAGTCCAAGATCGAAGCACCAATGGCCGCCTCGGTCCTCCTTTAATGAGGGCACCAGCCCCACTCCCGAGTGTCTTGTCCACCTGATCACTACCATCTAATGCCGCCATTCTGATGGTTAGGTGTTAACATACAAATTTTAGGGGAATACAAACAAACAGCAACGTTTACAATGATAGAATACAAAGAAAATCCACTGGAGTATGTTTTAATAAAACTTATAAACAAAACAAAACAAAAAAGTCCAAAGCAAAAAGAAAAGTGCTAAGGTAGCTCTGGCAGTAAGCAAACTAAGTGCCTTTAAAGGACAATAGCATAGCAAACCATTGTCCACTTCTCAAAAGGAACAAAAGATTCCACAAGGTAAAGGACTAATATTGTTAATGTGCTGAAAGAAAATAACGACCACCCCAGCATTCTAGATCCAGAAAAAAGATCATCCTCTAAAATGGAAGGGTAAGATATTTCTAGGTAAATAAACATCATTAAGTGGCTACTATATCTGTAATAAAATAAATACTGGCTGGTCAGGGTGCAGTGGTGCTTACGACCAATTGATCATAACCAGTCACAAATTCCTTTGTTCCTTCTCCTCTCAATAGTTTCACCTGAATAGACTAAAACAAATAAAATAAAAAAAATACTATAGCAAAGCCATTAGGAAAAAGGAAAATGGTACCAGAGGGAAGCACATAAATATAATAAGGAAAATAAGTATGACAGAATTGAAATAGGTGAAGGAATCTAATGATATCATGTGAATAAAATAGTTATGACAGTATTCTGCATAGTTTAAAATGTGTATACATTTTTGGCACCCTTTGTATATTTTATAATAAAGATGTAATACCTCCTAGAATAGCCACTTACTGAGTAATATTAAGTAGATCTAGCAAGCTCATTGAAGAGGGCAGAGTGTAACAATAAATACTTTCTTAATCCAAAAGAAAGCATAAAAGCAGAGGAAAAAAAAGAAATATAAAATATGCGGGGTTCAGGCCTATAATCCTGACACTCTGGGAAGTTGGGGTGAGTGGATTACTTGAGCTCTGGAGTTTGAGATCAGCCTAAGCAAGAGCAAGACCCTGTCTCTACTAAAAGTTGAAAACTAGCTAGGCGTGGTGGTGCACACCTGCAGTCTCAACTTCTCGGGCGACTGAGGCAAGAGGATCCCTTAAACCCAAGAATCTGAGGTTGCTGTAAGCTATGATGCCACAGCACTCTACCCAGAGTAACAGAGTGAGACTCCATTTCAATAAATAAATTAAAAAATAAAATATGTGACTCAAGTAAGAAATGATAAAATTATATACATAAAGCAAACTAAAGGTCATAGTCAAAAGGTAAAGGTATCTAATCTAAAAAACAACTATATGTTGCTTTCACTACAGTTTTACAGATATGTTGAAAATTAAGCTATAGATAAATATATGCCAAGAAAATATTATACAAAAGAAATTTGTATATTAACATAGTATGCTTTCTGACAGAATATGTAGCATTTAAAGGGTAACTACATAATAAAAAAGAATAAATTCAGTAGAAAGATATAACAATCCTAAATGTGTGTACACCTAATGAAATGGTGTAAACAGTGAGCAGAATTTAGCTACAATTTTTTTTTTAAATTGCTATCTAGGAAATGTTCAAATATTTGAAAATGAAATTATATAGTGTTGAATCTCTCCAATTCCAAAAATCACAATAGAGATGAGAACATGTGTTGAACTAAATAATAATTCAGATGTGACATATAAAACGTGTGAAAACAGCTAACAGTTATTTTAAGAAAATTTACACTCACATATTATAAAAGGTAGAAAGACTGAATGTCAGCGCTCTAACATCTAAAGTAGGTATAAAAACCCCTGTAAAATAAAGTACAGATTGAAAAAGGACATAGTATTGGTCCATAGGATTACAGGGCAGTTCTCCAGAGAAATGGAGGGTGGCGGGAGAGAAATATTTTAAGGAATTGACTCACAATGAAGGTGTGAAGGGACAAGTCCAAAATCTATAAGCTAGACCGGCAAATGGGCGCCCCAGGGAAGAGTTGTACTCAGAGTCCAAAGGCAATTTACTGGCAAAATTCCTTCCCGCTCAGGGGAAATCAGTCTGCGTTCTATTAAGGCCTTCAATTGATTGAATGAAGTTCATCCACATTATGGAAAGTAATCTGCTTTACTCAAAGTCCACCAATTTAAATGTTAATCTCAGCTGAAGTCTACCTCCACAGAAGCATAAAGAAGGTTTGACAAAAATATCTGAGCATCATGTTACAGCCAAGTTGACACACACACAAATCACCCTAGACAAAATAAAAATAGATATCAATAAAGTAGAAATAATTATATATTGAGAAAAACAAGAAGTCTAAACATGATCAATCTATATGAATAAATAAAATTTGTTAAGCCCCAGTGTTATTGATCAGAGGAAAAACGTATGTACTACAAATAATACAAATTTCCAAAGTCAGAAATAAAACGAACAATATTACCTCAGAGCCTACATACATTAAAATTATTAAAATAAGATCATAACCAAAAATTATGAGTAAATTTAAAAAGTGTGGTAAGACAATTTCTTTAAAATAACAATTTGCAAAAATGAATAAGAGAAATAAAAATCTGATTATTCCTTTATCTATTAAAGAAATTGAATGTGACGTTAGAAACATTCCTTTGAAGAAACCCCCATGTCCAGATGAATTCTTCTAAATAGTGAAGAAATAAAAGGAATGTTACCCAAACTCTTTCAGGAAAAGAATTTGGTCACAAAATATCTGACGAGACCAATATATACTATTATATGACAAGTACAATAAAAGAAAGAAAACCAGAGGCTTATTTCTCTCATAAATACAAATGGGAAAACAACCCCAAATAAAATATCAGCAAATCTAGTTTAGCATGTACATAATAAGCAAAAAAGTACACTTTGACCAAGCAAATGTATTCTATTTTGTCATGATTTAATCTCATATTTTTTTTAAAAAAATCATCAATCTCTACATTAAGAATATCACGATCTCCTTCACAGATGTGGAAAAGGCATTAAAACATCAGTTTCTGGTAAAACACTCCTCTGGAAAAAGAAATATAAGGGCTTCCAGTTTTAGCTCCAACGTGTAAAGAGCTTAGAAGTCATTACTCTCCTCCTCACAAGAAGAAAAGCTGAACAAACTGAAAATCAATGACTTTTCTTATATACATAAGAGAATTGAGGTCACAGAGCAAACTGCTGCTCAAAATATAGAAAGACAGGCAAATACAGAGAATCACAGCTGAGATCAGTTTGCCTGAAGCAGAGGCCTCTGGAGCAGTGAAATAGTAAAAACACTACATTTTGATGAATCTTAGGAGATGGGTAATAAGTGGGTTGAGAGTTAAAGACTCCTGGGTCATAGTACACACGCCAGGAGCCTCACCAGGTCATTAGGTAAAAATCAGTGAAAAAGTGTTTTCATATTTCAAGCAGGGTAGGAAAAAAAGTAGCCATTTGCAAATACACTCAGAATAATACCCATATCAATGGCCTATCCTTTAATACAAACTTACGAACTGCCTTGTGGGAGTGTAATGTGCCCTCTGGACAGGACAATTGGACAGCTCCATTTTCCTTTAGACTTCCAGTCTCATATAAGAGGATTAAAAAAACAATGTCAAGTCAAAGCTTCTGAAGGTCACAGGCTAGGGATTCAGACCCACTAAAACATTAAGGCTTATTTTAATTATAAGTTTATAGAACATTATCTCTTCCCAACACCTAACAAACATATAAAATAGGTCTCTTGCATAATAACAAGTAATTATAACTAAGAAGCTTTCAGATACATATTTTATATATGAAGGAGTTCTTAAGGAAACTCAAAGAGGTTAGGGGGAAAAAAAAAACTGGAGGGCTCTTAAGTTGCAGCAAACAGTAAACATACTCTATTTCCTGGCCCCATCAACATAAAACCTTACACTTTGGTTTCTGTTACTTGATACATCATGTCCAGTTTTCACCAAAAAAATTACAATAGAAGACAGGTTAGAAGACAAAAACAAAAACCCCAACAAGAGCAGTAAATAAAGCAAGCTGAAGAGAGAAATCCAGACTCACATATGATGAAGCAGCGGGAGTTACCAAATAGAGAACAAACAAAAAGCCACAGCTTAATTAATGTGTTGAGGGCACTAATGCAAAAAGTGGGGAACCTACTAAAACAGAGGGGTAACGTAGGAAGAAATATAGAAATGTCAAGGTCATATTAAAGGGAAATGCTTAAAATAAAGAAATGTTATCACATAAAGGAACAATGCCATTAGGAGGCCCATCTAATGGCCCATCTAATGGCCCTGTGGGGTTGGGGGGGGCAGGAGATGCTTTATCTACAAAGCATTAAGATGGATTAAGATGGCACCAGACTTCTCGTCAGAAACAGTGCCAGCAAAAACAGACTGGAGTGAAATATTTACAGTTGAAAAGAAAAAGGAGACAGCAAATACACAACACCCAATATAGAATTCCGTGATATAAAATTTTCTTTCCAAAGGGAACGGGAAATAAAGATTTATTTCTTGGGTAAAAAACGAGGGAATTTGTTGCTAGCAAACCTGTCTTGTAAGAGAGATAAGAGTCTCTTCAGTAGGAAGGAAAATGATACATAGGTCTGAAACTTACATCTACAGGCGTAAACAAAGAGAGAACATTGGAGGGAAAAAATAAAGGTAAAATAAAGTTTGTTCTTCTTCTGGAGAAAAAACATCCAATGTGCTCAATACGAATGTGAAACCAATATATAAATAATTACACACCCATACAAACAATAAAACACAAATATAGTCTAGCAGGGGGAGAAGGGAGGAGAGGGGAGGGGGAAGGCAACTGGCAGTTGGAGGGTCTCACTCACTGTGCAGGACAGGAGGGTGTTTACAACCCCCCTTGTGAAGAGCTCAACTACAACTTGAACATTGCCCTGGAAGTGAGAGCAATGCAACCGAAAAACTTGTACCCTCATATTAATTTGAATTAAAAAAAATTATTCTTCGCTCTCTTTTTTATCTAATGAATGTTCAAATTAATAATAGCAACAAGTATTGGGTTATTACAGCACGTGGATCAATAAAATGAATGACAACGTGTAAGGCATGTGATGGAAGAACAGGAATGCAGTGTTACAAAGTAGCTGCAGGTACCATGCCCGCAGTGCCCCAGTTTTACTAAAAATGTACTTAGATTAGCTTTAAATGCATGTTGCAAACTCTAAGGCAATGTGGATTTCTCTTTTAAAGCAGTATAATTATATGCTAAGAGAGGAGAGAAAATGGAATCATGTAAAATATTCAAAACCAGAGCATTCAGAAAAAGAGGAAAATTTTAAAAAGAAATATGACAAGTGTAAAAACTAAAACAATTGCAAATTGGTAATTTAGATCAAGGGATCACTTCTTTAAAAGCTACAAACAACCCAAACTCACACAAAGAGAAATAGGTAACATAATAGGCCTATGTTAAGGAAATCGAATCAATAATTAATAACCTTTTATAAAGGAAGAAACAGGCTCAGATAACTTCACTGGTAAATTCCAATAGTTAAGGAAAAATGACAAAAGTTTCTACTATCTATTCCAGAAAAAAAGAAGGAGAGAATGTTTTCTCACTCATTCTGAAGTCAAGATTACCTTAATGTCAAAGCTAGATGAGGGTATTGAGGGTAATACAAGAAAAGAATATTACAAATATTTCTCATAAACATAGATGCAAAATCTTCAATGAAATATTAAAAAAGTAGATGCACAATGTATAGAGAGGATATTTCACCATCGCTGAGAAGGATTTATTACAATTATGTGTTTCACATATTTTAAATCCCTGTTTTTTATGCATTTGCATTTAGTAATGTCATGTCTTCTTAGGAGAATTAATCTCTCTCTCATAATTTTCTGTGCTCTAAAGTCTAATTTATTTGATGTTATTATAGACAATACAGCTTTCCTTCAATTAACATTTGCTTCCTTTTTAAAAATTTAGTCTGGTTCTATTACTCTATGTGAAGCAAGTTTCTTGCAGACAGCACATAGTTGGGTCATATTTTTAAGTCCACTTTGCCTCTTTATATGTCCTTACACTAGTTCATTTATAATATTTTTGTTTTAAACATCTCCTCTACATACATTTAGAATCACATGAGATAGTGCTGGAATTTTTGCTTTAATCATCACACATAATTGATAAAATTCAAGAAGAAAAGAAGAAAATTGACCATGTTATTTACTGCTTTCTTCCTGATGTTTCAATCTTTCTTTTTTTTTTTTTCATTTTTAAAATTTTAGCCATTATTTTAGGGTGGGCCTTACGAGAATGCTTTTCTCTTATTTTCTCTCTTCTAAAGATGTCTTGATTTACTCCTAAGTTTTGAAGGATTTTCTTTTATCTTGGTTAAGAATTCTATTCTTGGTTAAGTGATTTTCTTTTAGCACTTAAACATATCATGCCACGTCCTTAATGATTTCACGAATTTGAATGAGAAATACATTTCATTTACATTATTTTCTCCTAGAGCTAAAGCCTTGTTTTCCTCTGGCTGTTTTCGGGATTTCTTCTTTGTTTTAGCGATTGAAAGTATAATGTATGATGCGTCATAACTGCATAGTTGTGATGTGTGTGATTTTCTTGGGGTTTGTCATGTTTGTGATTTTCTCAGCTTCCTAAATCTCTAGGTTTCTATCTCTTGCCAAATTCGGGAACTTTTTAGCCATTATTTTTTCAAGGACTTTTTCAGACCTATCTTCTTACTCCTGCCTTTCCTGGATTTGAGGACACAAATGACAAGTCTTTTGTTCTAATTCCACAGCTTCCTGACACTCTGTGCTCTGTTTTCTTTTTTTTTCTATTTTCTCTGTTTAGATTTAATTTTATTTTTGTCTTCAAATTAACCTGTTATTTCTTATTTCCTTATTCTGCTGTCTAGCCCATTGATTGAGCTATTTTAAGGATTGTGTTTGTCAGCTCTAAAACTGCCATTTGATTTTTCATTATGTCTGTTATGCTATTGTAGCTTTCTAATCTTTTATAAAATTTTTTTTGTTTTTGTTTTTTTTGCAGTTTCTGGCCGGGGCTGGGTTTGAACCCACCACCTCCAGCATATGGGGCCGGTGCCCTGCTCCTTTGAGCCACAGGTGCCGCCTTTTTTTAAATGTTTTTCCCAAACGTGCTCATGATCACTCATTTAAGAACTTTAATAATGGCTGCCTTAAAGCCTTTGTCAGGTAATTCTAACAACTCTGACACCTTGCTTGCTGTTGGCACCCGTGACAGTTAATTGTAAGCCAACTTGAAAGGGTCTCAGGGTGTGTCAGTGGGGGCATTCCTGAAAGAGATTATCAATTGGATTTGTAAACTGAGGAGAGTGGATCTGGTCTCATCAATGAAAGGAGGTATAATCCAATCCACTGAGAGCCCCGATAGAACAAAGAGGTGTAGGAAGAACAAATCTATCACTGCATTGTTAAACTGGAAAACCCGTCTTCTCCTGGCTTTGGAGATCAGAACTCCTGGTTCCCAGGTCTTCAGATGCTGGGACTTATCCCAGTCACCCCCTCCCAGGACAAGGTCATATGTTCTCAGGGAGATCTCCCTTTTATGGGAGTTAAACCACTGTCTGCCTCGTTTCTCAGACCTCAGAACTCAGACTGGACTTTGCCACTGGCTTTCCTGGTTCTTGAATTTGCAGAGCACATATTTTGAGACCTGTCCTCTTCCATGATAATGTCAACCAATTCCCATAATAAATGGGAATGGTTGCACATCCCTAATAAATGGGAATGGATGCACATCTTAAGTTGCATCTATCTATATCCATGTCCTATTGGTTATGTTTTTCTGCAGAACCGTAACGATCGCTCTTTTCTTATCATTCAGTTCAGCATCTTTCTGGTTTTTGCAATAGTGAGTAAAGTAAAACATTATTGGACATTTTTGTATTATGTTATGAGACTTTAAATCTTTCAGATGTAAAGAAGGTTTAATCTTCTTTGTTATTAAATCTCTTTTAGCTGACTTTTATAGACACCATTCCAGTGGAGGGAGAGATGCTACAATTTTATTGCCAGATGAAGTTAGAAGTCCAAGTTTTCCCTCGGTTCCAACTGACCTTTGGAGAGGGGACTCCTTGTTGCTGGACGGGTGCCCCCTGACCTCACGTCTTCTCCCCTGACACTGCAGTGGAGGCAGCTGCCATTGCACGAGTCCTGACTCTTCACTAGGATTCCAACCCCTGGAAGATTCCGCTGACTGCTGGGAGAGACAGCGGTGTCCCATTTCTGTTGAGTGTAGGTGGACGTCCCAGCTCCCATGTGGTCTCCACCGACATTGTGACAGTGGAGGTACCTTAGTAACAGACCGAGGGGACATTAAGTCTTTGCTTCCCACTTAGCCTTTGTTAGCATGAGTGCTACTGAGACTGTTTTATATTCATTTTTCATCTTTGTTTTCCTATGATCCTTGCCTGGAGGAGAAGGACTATTGTTTAAACATTTTCTATCTTATTATTCTGCTCCTTTTCTGCTCTTTTGGCCGGAGAAAGTAGGATTTGGGTTGTTTGTTTGTTCTTTCTGTTCTTTTTGATGTTTCTGGGTTGAGACTGCTTTAGTTCCATGTCTGGATATATGAGGGTGAAAGAAATCTCCAGAAATTCACCACTGTCTTGTGTTAGGGTTCTGGGGTCCCTACACAGCCTGCCTTCTTCTATCTTTGAGTCTTCTTACATTTGCTCCATATATGAAGTACAGGGTTCATCAAATTGGGGGAGTAGGGAACAATGTTCCTTCCACATTTTTCTGGAACTGAAGTATACATGTTTTTAAATAAAACACTTTATGAACATAAATAATTATTACTATGAACGGAAGGCTAATGTTTATCTTTAGTATTTACTTTTCCTCTGTCTATTTGCCCTTATTGGCATCTTCTGGCAGATAACACTATATTTCTTCCTATCTACTCCTATAGCTTTAATTTCTCCTAATTTCCAAGAATCAATAGTAGATAAAGGAAGGTCAATTTGATCATTCATTCTTTTTATGTGTTTTTCCTAGAAAACAAATCACCATTATAACCTCTCAGCATTTGGACTCCACACCATCCACTAAAAACATTCAAATGAAATTTAATGTAAAATATTTTAATCATCAAGGACTTTATAAAACTGTGCACTGCATTAGAGTTTTCTCAAACATTTTAGCAGCATTGCTTTAGCTTTTAAACTTTTATTAGAAAGTCATCCAATAAAAGGAAAAAGGCTGTTATATGTAAATTTTTTATTCTGGTATATTAAAATCAGGATACTGCAGGCAGTATGAGGACTGAAGACCCCATTTTTGGCAACACCTCCAGAAAATGGGAAAAAAAAAAAGTAAACAGAGTGAATTGGAACAAAGAAAAGTCAGCTAGCTTACCTGTAAACCAGCTGCTGCTAAATGTCTTATTTGAGCAAATTTCCTACTTTTCCTAGAGCTCTGGCCTATTGGGGATATAGCTTACAAACACCCCTGCTGGGTCTGTGAACACTCTGAGGAATAATGGACACAGAAGAGCAAGGCAAGGCCTGGAAAGATACACTAACTCGGCCATTTCCTGCCCGGTAAACAGACAAAGCAGGTACCCATTGTGCAGATTTGCTTTTGGCTGGGGAAGAAATTAAGGGAACAGCTCGAACCCTGAAATACGGGCAGGAGGGCTTATGTCCCTTATGGCAGAGGAAGACCTTCTGTGGTGGGATGAGAGGAACATTCCTCTCTCCCACCAATTCTTCAGAGGAGATTGGTGCCAGGGGTATTTTACTCCAGGGGTAACTACTGGAGTCTAACCTCTCCCTAGGAATCTGTGTGTGTGACCTCAGACAGGAGGCTGCCCCCACACAAGGCTCAGGTTCCTGATTTCTCAAGGTGGCTGAAACCCTTAAAGTTAATGAATATAGAAACAATAGGACTGATATGCTCACTCAGAGAAACTACTGATGTCTTTGTTCCCTTCCTCAGCTTACCCTCTGGGCAAATAGCCTTCAATAAAAGCTGAGTGGAACAGACACTTGGGGCCATCGCCAGAACCCCACAAACAGGTGGTGGTCCCCTAAGTTCCCATCTTTGAAAATTCTATGCTGTGTCTCTTGCCTCTTTCTTTCTCATTATTTCTGACTTTATTTTTCTTCACTTGGTCACCACAGTTCCACAGGACTTAGCAGACCCTGCCCCTGGGGTGGGACCCCAAGAGGATACAATTTATTTGACATTTTATTTTGTGTGCCCAGCATTGGGAATCATGTAATATACACTAATAAGAAGTTATAAATTATATTTAAAAAGAAAACAACTAGTTTTCTTGACAGCTGTCCTTGCAACATCAGACTATCCCGAAGTAAAATTTATCCAGCCGGGTGCGGTGGTTCATGCCTCTAATCCTAGCACTCTTAGAGGCCAAGGTGGGTGGCTTGCCTGAGCTCAGGAGTTTGAGACCAGCCTGAGCAAAAGCGAGACCCTGTCTCTACTAAAAATAGAAAAACTGAGGCAAGAGGATCACTTGAGCCCAAGTTGGAGGCTGTTGTGAGCTATGACCCCACGGCACTCTATCCAAGATGACACCTTGAGATATTGGAAAGTGTCTTTCAGACTTGAATTATTAACCATTTCTAATGAATTCTGGTATTCCTTAATTTGTAGAATGTCAATGAATAAATTATGTAACCACTGAAAAACAACATTTTCAGGTAAAATATATCTAATATTTTATAACGTTATGAACTACTTAATGTCATAAAGAAAAAACTTAGATACCTTGCTCATTCTTATCAAATATTTACCCAAAACATGAAAATATTCCAGTTATTTCAATTTTTTACTTGTCTGTATTTTTTTCTTAGAATTTCTTCATAAACGTAAGCACAAAAATATCAAGAGCTGAACTTTATAGAAAGTTAAAAAGGAAAAGTAAACATTTATGATATGTACTATATTTTAAAATACTAGAGCACAATTAACAATATATTGTGCCTTAGTGTGTGGTCTTAGCAGATGCTAGATTTGTTCAACACTTAAAGAAATTCAGTACTGCACCTGCTGGTACAATTCTACCTGAGACATTTGGAGACCTGATTGAAAAGATTAGTGCAGAACCACATCTTTCCTAACCATTGACACCTTTTTCAAAGTTGAATTATTTGAACTAAGATAGAGTATAAGATTCTATGCAAAGGTCTGCTCTAAACCAAGCTAATCTGGCAGAACAAAGTAATG
Source organism: Arctocebus calabarensis (assembly GCA_963573935.1). Classification (NCBI taxonomy): domain Eukaryota; kingdom Metazoa; phylum Chordata; class Mammalia; order Primates; family Lorisidae; genus Arctocebus; species Arctocebus calabarensis. Next base: position 16,397 of record CAUYON010025195.1, on the reverse strand, counting down.
AACTGATATTCACTAGTGTGGAAAAAAATAAAATATAACACCTTTTACTGTGTTAGTTATATAATTGTTTTAAAAAATAGTTTAAATAGATAAGTAAAAGTTGAATCAAGAGCCTTAGAAACAAGTTAAAAATATGAAATTCCCTTTGACAACCACTGAACTAAATATTTAACCTCCTGGAGAAAGGGCCAGCCCACATTCTGAACCCATCATCAGCGGGTTGGTACTGCAGGTGTTTTGGACAGAGTGATGGTTTGTGTTGAGTGAGCATGTGGGTGACCAAGCAGCCGGGCATCTATGCAAACGCTGGGTGACTTTCTGGACATTTCTTCTCAATATTTCTCTTTGTGCTTGAGTCTTGGAAATAAGCAGATCCCAGCCCTTGTGGATATGTGCGTGCATTAATTTCAACAGAATTCTAAGTATCTTTAGGGTTGAAAGAAATTAGAACATGATTCTCCCTCTGTCCATAAAAAATGTCTGATATATTAAAAGAAATCTGAATGATCTAACTGAGGTGCGATCACAGGGAGGGACAAGAAACAGAAAAAAGAAGAGGATCATAAGAGAAAAGACTCTGGACTTAGGCCTTGCCCCTTCAGCCCAGACAAGGGGACAGAAGTGTCATTCTAGACAGAGGACAGAACGGGCCTGACATGAGAAGCCTTCCTGGATTTGTGATTGCACATTGAATGAAAGGACTGACTCTCTTACCAAAGGCTATAAAAATGAGGCATAGGTAGGTTTTTTTTTTTTTTTGCTGTTGTTGCAGTTCGGCCGGGGCTGCGTTTGCACCTGCCACCCTTGGTATATGGGGCCTGCGCCCTACTCACTGAGCCACAGGCGCCGCCCCAACAAATTTGTTAATTAAAAGGGAGAGTCCTATTATGTGTGGGTAATGAGTGTCTGCACATCTTGGGGGAGTGAGTGGCAAGTCTGTCTCTCACTCTTTCTGTTCTCAGGGCAGAGCTAGGAGGAGAAGGTGGACAGAGCTGAGGTGCTGCTGTCTGGCCGGAGCTCTCTCCGCTGAGCTCTCCTGTTCCTTCCATGAGGTCCCAGGTCCATGATCTCTGAGGATCTCTGGGAAAACACAACTCCCAAAGGGGCACTTGCGAGATGGCGATGGCCCCTGAACCATCCTTGAGTCGCTGCTTTGCCTTCTGTGAGCAGGAAGCCGTGATGCACCTGGACAGAGAGTGTGCCCCGCTGGGCCCCTGGAGGCTGGTTTGGATCAGCCCTTGCGTCTCTGACTTTGCCTAAGTACTTTGACTTCCCGGGTGCTCAGATTCCTCTCTGAGGTAACCGCTGATGTCTGTGCTTCATGTGAGATAATGATGTTTGTGAAAGTACTTTGTAAAGGGGGCCACACGCACATGTGAACCTTGTTAACATGACCGGTGGCCATCTGACCTTGTCTGCTGATCAGTTGAACATCCCAAGGGTCTCCCAGGAAGGGCTCCTGTCTGATCCTTACGCTTCTGTGTTCCATACACACGACCTAATCTGGGTTCCCAGATCAGAGAATTTGCCAGGGAGAAGAAGAGGAGGGAAGGAAGCTGATTTCTATTCTGATAAGGTGATTAGTCTCCCACTCTTTTTCTCCGTCCTTTTTTACACTATGTTCTAGGCATTTCAGGGATCCACAGGACGGGGGAGCCGTGGGAACAGCTATGTGAGTGAAGGCTGGGGAGGGGCTGCAGAGTGTATTGTGATGTCGTGGGTGGGGGCAAGGTCAGGAGGGTAGCGGTCGTGAGGTGGACCTGCCCTGGCCCTCCTGCCACTCCTTATTCAGCTCTGAACCTCCTGTCTCTGCACGCCTGGAACTGAGGATCATGAGATGGTGAGTTTTCGGCAAGTGTTCCATGCACACCACCTGCTGAGGTCTGGATGTCCCAGGAAGACGCTGCTCCCTCCGTGTCACTTGCAGACTCTACAGTCTCCTGTACAGAGTTGTCCGGCACTTTCCCTCCTGCTCTCGGAAAGCCCTCCAGGAGACCTACCATATTTTGCCATATATAATATGCACTTTTCTGCCCAAATTCTTGAGGGAAAAATAAGGATGTATTTTATGCACAGGTAGTACAGCTTGGGAGCAGGGAGCCCAGTGGACTCCCTTGGGCAACAGCACCCTCTTATCTGGGCCTTCCAGGTGCACAGTGTCCCAGCCAGAAAGGATTCTGGATTTGCTGGGAGTGGGCCAGAGTGGCCTCCGCCAAGCACCATGATCAGGGGAGAGTGAGGAGGGTGACAGCCATGGCTATCCACAATGAGATGGAGGCCTGAGGCCCAGATGGACACAGGGGGACTGTGAGCCCTCTGCAGGCCCCAAGTACCTGCCTGGCTGCCCGCATGCTGACCAGTCTCAGAAGCTCCCAGCCCACCGGCTGTCTGTGTGTGGTGATCTGACAGGTCCGGGAGGGAAAGGCTTCTGGGAGGGGGAAGGGGCCTTCACAGGGCAGCTGTGGAAAGTGGCAAGATCTGCACATTTACCAGGGGAGCATGAGCCCGCTGCAGATGTGGCCCTCCTGGCCGAAAGATGGCTACTTTCTTGAGGGTTGTTTTTCTGAAAGTTTGGGCCAAAAACATGGGTGCGTATTAATACATAGCACATCACACGTGGCAAAATATGGCAATGCAGCCCCTCTTCCTGGCCCTTTCCACCTCCATTTTCCATTTTTTCACCTGACCTGATGTTCCTTCCCTGCTACCAGGGCCTGGCTCTCCTCAGGAGTCCAAATTCCCAGTGGACCCTTCTCCACTGCAGCCACCTGCCTTTCTTCTCCCACCACATCACACTCAGGGAGGAAGCCTCCAACCAGAGGCCACTTTCTCTGAGGACGACACCATGGAATTTGACCCCAACCTCTCCCTTACATATCAACCCCTTATCAAGCTTATCCTTGCAACAGAACCCACTGGTAACCTACTTGTTGTCTCCCACCACCAACCATGTCTGCTTCACCATGGCCAAATGGCACTGTAGCTATGACTTGGTCTAAATAAATTCCCATCTTATTGAAGCCTGTTCTTTCTAGATAGTGGGCATGACTTGCTCACTTACCCCCTAACAATCAGAGGCATTAACTCTTCAAGACTTAAAATTTCAGAATTCTCCAGGTGACAGCCTCATGCCAAGGACTCGTTCCCCTCCAACTTGGCAAAATGTGGTTTCAAGCAAGAGCTCTTTGGCCTCCTTCTGTAAGAGATCCTGGAGCCAAACTTGTAGAAGCTGGCAACCTCTCTTTTCTCAACTCCTGACACTTCTTGGAGAGAGGTTAAAAAGAGGAAGGCTTTCTTAATGTCGAAGGAAAAAGAAAAAGAATGAGATACTTCCCAAGGCAACTTAAGTCAGACTACCGACTAAATTTTTCAGCAAAAAATGTCAACGTTAGTCGCTGAAAACTCTAAGTTGGTAGGTTCCCTTCCTTTGTGGACTTGCATTCGCAGTTCCCACATTCTAAGATCATTGAGGTAACTCAGGGCCAGTGCCAGACTCAGCTTTAGTCACCTGAGCCTCCACCCCAGATTAGGCTCTGCAGAGTGTGTTCATAAACACGAGGAGGAGGCTGAGCATCTTGTGCCATCGGAAATTCACCACTGAGAATGGAACATGCTGCAGAAGAGAATTGTGTGTGGTTTACCCCTTGTGGTTGAGAAATCTCAGGAAGACTCTTGCCCTCCAGCTCCTAAACTTAACTCATCAGCCAGTCCTCCCAGGCTAAGGTACCCACTTCTATCCTTTCTCTCACGAGTGAGCTTTAGAAGAAACTAGACACCACCTTCAGAAGAGGCTCATCCAACAGCAGAAGGGCCCGTCCAACAGCAGTAGGATCCACGAGGCTCCATCATGGCTACGTCCTTAGAGGGAAACTCCTGAGACTTCTGAGCAAACTGCCATTATGGACTCTTGTGGATCTCATTCTCTGAAGCTCAAAGCAGTATAGATACTTAGAATTTTGGATTGAGTCAATCCAGAAGCTTCCATGAGGATGCTCAGAAATGCTTCCACTAGAGAAGAATGTGAGGAAGGATCAGGGACATGGCCTGCAGAATGGCCCAAAAGATCTTTTTTTTTTTGAGACAGAGTCTCACTACATTGTCCTCTTGCCTCAGCCTCCCAAGAAGCTGGGACTATAGGCGCCCCCCACAAAGCTGGCTATTTTTTTGTTGGAATTGTTGTTTTAGCAGGTCTGGGTCGGGCTTGACCCCGCCAACTTCGGTGTATGTGGCCGGCGCCCTACTCACTGAGCTACAGGCGCTGAGCCCAAAAGATCATCTTCTCAGTGACCCAGAGAGGTGGTCAGATAATGGTCTGGGGTTGAACTCTGTGAAAGACCTAGAAAGTCACATGGCAAGTCTTTCAGGGAATATTTCAAGGACCCCAAGTTTGACCCTAGGTGTGAAACAACTTGAAAATGCCCTCACAATAGAACTCAGCAAGAAATTTGAGGAAATTAATGAGAGCCAAATTTCTGGAGCATTCTGTGGCGCACACAGTGTTCTTTCCTGAGAAATCTCACAGTCAAACAAGACACAGAACTTTGACCCCATCAGCGAGTAGGGACCCCTGCCTGCGTGCTTCCCAGAAGGTTTCCTCCTTGGCCCCAGCAAAAAGATGTTGGAAGCCCTTTTCAAAATTTAAGTTTTCGCATGACGACAATGATGACAATGTGGAGTCTTCCTCCCAACGTTGTTGAAACCAGGCAAATGTTTAACTTGAAAAAGGGCTCATTGGAGTCTTTCCCCTTTCTAACTTGGTCTCTTCAACCAAACTTACCTTGGGGTGGATTCCAAAGATAAAGTGTCCAGGCCCCTTAGAAGAAGCTTTACATTTTTTTTGTGAAGGTGGCAACAAGAGAGGCTATTCCTCCCTGTCACCACGCCTGTGGGCAAAGGACAATCACTCTACCCTAACAAACACCAGCCTACAGAGAATGTCCAGACAGTTGAGTAAATGGCAGGCAGACTCTGTTTCCTGTTGCAGCAGCATAAGCAGAGTCAGAAGCAGTCTGTACTAACCAAGAGACACAGGCCACAGCTGGGCTGGGCAGGACCCAGCGGATGAGCAAATGAATCCTAGCGAGGAGCAGACAGGCTTCAGAGCAAAAGGACGAAGCATTCAGAACATTTTCCCACACTCAACAGGTCCAGGGAGATACTGAGAACAGAGGAGCCCTGTGCAGAGTTGAGCAGCTCCCAGTCATGATCGTGCTCCATTTCACTGGCTCTGCTCTGACCACTGTTACTTGTTTCTTTTGCTGGCTTTGGGTTTGATTTGCTTTTCCTTTTCTAGTTCCTTGAGATGTGATATTAGGTCATTAATTTGTGGTCTTTCTGTTGTTTTGATAGGTGTGTTTAAGACTATGAGTTTTCCTGTTAGGCATGCTTTTGCTGAATTCCTTAGATTTTAACAACTTTTGCCCCCTCTGTTGCTTACTTCAAGGAATCTTTTGATTTTCATCTTAATTTCATTAGTGATCCAATAATTGTTGAGCAGCAGGTTGTTTGATTTCCATGCTTGCTTGGTCGAGTAGTTCAAGGTTACAATAAGCTATGACCATGCTGCTTTGTGGGTGTGGGTAACAGATATCATCTCCAAAAAGCAAAAACAAAACCACTTGGTTTAAAGATTGATGAGATTTATTTAAGGCATATCAGAAGATATGATATCAATAATAAGATATCAATAAAAATGAAAAGTATACAAAAGAATTAAATTCCCATTTGAAAGCTAGAAATAGAACAATAAATAGGCAGAAAACAGGTAAAATCAAGACAAAAGCAGAATTTAATTATGGAGAGAATGAACACTAGAGGTAATCAGTAAATCAAAATTCTGATGACTAATAAGTTAAATATACAAGCCACTTAATGTAAGGAAAAAGGAGAATGTAAACAAAATAAGACATGATATATGAATACAGAGATAAAAGTCATGCGAGACTACCTAGCACACCTTTATTTAACAAATGTGGAACATACATGAGGGAAATAGTTTACTAATGAAATTGACTCTGTATGTGTGTCCATGAGGATTCCAAGTTCAAGATAGAATGATTAAGGAGGCCATTTTCTATGGAAGAAAGAGAAAAAACTATCAGGAAACTACACACATGCACACACATGCATGGACAGACACACACAAAGCACCCATTTCCCTTCACGTAGGAATTCTACCAAACGTATAAAGATCCCATAAGCCTGATGCCTAGGAAATTGTTCCAGAACATAGAAAATTAAAATTGAAAATTCTAATTTGGGGGCACACAAATGGTTCAACAGTAAGAATTCAGTAATATAATTCAATTTGAAGAAAATTTATTTGATTATCCCCATTGAAGCTATAAAAGTCTGAAGCATTTCTTTGCCCATTCCTGCTGTTTAAAATCCGTCAACAGAGTTAGTTCAGGGGGCCTTACCTCTTTTTCCTTCTTCTGTTTATCTGTCAGTCTATCTCCCACCAGAGACCTTTCCACTTTGATTTATAGTAGGAAAAAAGTGCCCATTATCTTCTGCTCTTTGTCACTTTATGGGAAATACTAACCCCTGAAATTAGGCAAAAGAAAATTACTGGAGACGTTAAAAATTGGGAGCAGTGTGATAATAAAACTGGAAAACACTAGAGAATCAGTGATTAACACAAACAGTAAGTGAATTCAGAAACTAAGCAGAATATAAAATATATAAAATAATAGAAATATTTATATTTATGACTAGTAAGCAATCAGAGGATGCTAGAAGAGAAAATACTATATGTAGTAGAAATAAACATAAAATAATTACAAATAAACTTAAGAAATATGAAAACCCTACATGAAATATTTATGAACAAATAGAAAAAGTATTCCTGGTTATAGTATAGGACAATCTGACTTTGTGAAGGCGTAGATTCTTCCTAAGTTAATCTATCCATTTAATAGAAGTCCAGTAAAACATGAAAAAAAAAAGGTTTCCTGGAACTATGCAAGTTGAGAATAAAGTTAATTTGAAAAATAAACATGCAAGAATCCATGAAAATGCTGAATAGCAACAGTAAGTGCTAACATTAGCCCAAGCAGACGTTCAAACATATATAAAACCTCTTTTATTCCTAATGAGACCTCGATAGAAACCCAAGTGACTGGATTCAGAGACCTTCTGCATAGCTGAACACGTGGCAGTTCATGGAGGATGAGTTATCCCTTCCTCCACACCTTGCCCACGGAGTCTCTTCATCTGTATCCTTTGTAATAAGCGGATAAAGATTTATGAAAGAGCTAAGACGTGAACAGTGCACAGTATGTGAAAGTGAGGGTGGCAGCAAGAAGAACAAAGAAGAAATGATGGGCATTATTTGTGCTCTTCAAAGGCTGATCCTTTTACAACACACGTCACCATTCTTTCTGCAAATGTTGTGAACTCAAAAGACTGAAGGACTTTATTGCTTGTATGATGAAAGACAACAGAGCAAATGTCATTGTTTCACATTTACAACACTGTTTAACGGATACTAAGAAAACATGGTAACATGCTAAAGGCCTAAAGGCCTGCTGAGACATCCCCCCTGTTTACTGTGTGAACCTGGATTCCATGTGGACCTACCCATGATGTTCTAGCACAAAGGACCATAGATCCATGACTCCGTATTGTAAATTAACAGAAGGAAATACTGAAAATACAAATGTTGAATCAAATTAGAGTGCTTTGATTTTTCAGTCTACAATAGAGTATTAGTAAAAATATTACCCACAACCTTGATCCAACCAACATGTTTTGAGAATCTGAAGGTCTAACAACTCAGCATTAGTCATGGCCATCGCCCAGAGGCTCCTACTCCAAATCATCTAGGATTAAGTAGACCCCAATGGCAGAAACCTCTGAGTCCTTCCAATAAAGCAGAACTTTCTTTTCAGTTTGGCTAATTCACATTTCTTCCCTGTACATTGCTTTAATTGCCTATGATAAAGCTTACTGGGATCTCTAAACTCACTGGCCTGTTTATACACACTAGCTCTTGATTACTGCTTACTCCTCAGATGAACTGACTCTCCAGTTGGTCTGTAAGCAGTGGTAACTTTTTAAGTTCTTGGTTCTTTTGATTGCTCTCTTTTTAATTACTTATTTCTGCATGTCATACAATAAAGCAAAACTGGTTCATTGGGATGTATCCTAGAGGAAGGATATCACCAGTTTGGTACCTTGTTCACTCTAAGGAAGCTTCACTTCTGCAGTGTTAGTAATTCAATTTACCACCAAGTGCCAACTATGTACTTAGTATTTATAGTAGGTATTGCCCAGAAATCTTAGGTTAATTTCTTTAAATTAATATTAACTACCATATTCAAAACCTGAGATGAGGACCAGAGTGGTGGCTCGTGCCTGTAATCTTAGTACTCTAGGAGGCTGAGTCCGGTGAACTGCTTGAGCTCAGGAGTTGGAGACCAGCTTGAGCAAGAGTGAGACCCTGTCTCTACTAAAAGTATAAATATTAGCAGCACACAACTATAGTCTCATCTCAAGCCTAAAGTTTGAGGTTGCTGTGAGGTGTGATGGGCAGGGCATGTGGCACTCTGGCCAGGGCAATAGATTGAGAGTTGGTCTCCAAAACAAAACAAAGGAAATCATAAAAACCTGAGATGCATTTGTTCTAATAGATTTCTAAAACAAGTTTAAAATAGCAGATCTGTGAGTACCTTTTTTATTTTACTGGTTAAAAACCTCACTTTCTATAATAATGTTTCATTTTATATTATTTTTCAAACAATTAGAATGTTAAATTCCACTTTATTACTAGTACTGGTTTCTGTTACAATGTAAGGAAATGATAATGATTTAAGATAATGAAACTTGTATGAATAAATTCACTTATTAGTTAAAAAAAACCTCTTTTATTAAAATGGTGGTACTATCAGAAATTATCCATTAGAACAGAAAAAATCTAAAAATAGATCTAGGAATATAAGGAAAATAATCGTAGCAATTCAAACTAGTGGGGCAAAGTTGAACTTCAGAATAAGTCGTGTGGGAAGACCTGGATAGTCATTTGGAAAATACTAAAATTACATCAGTAACTCACATATTACATAAGAATAGGATGCAAATAGATCAGAAATACAAATGTAAAAAAGGAAATCACACAGGCACCAGAAAAAATCCTGGGCAACTTCTTTTATAACTTGAGTGTGAGGGAAGTTTTCTAATTATGTTCCCAAATTCAGATGCAATAACATCTTAATTTGACTGGAGAAATATGTTTAAAAATTACCTGATGAGAAAATATAATCAAATAAAAAAATGAATGCAAATGGGATGAAATTATTTGTGACATATAGTATAGAAAAATAATATCTGTAACATGTAAAATTTGAGGATAAAATACAGAGAAATCTGATAGAAAATTCTGCTGAGGACAAGAAAAGACAATTCACTAAAATATTTAAAATGTTTAATACTACCACAATAAAAAATGCACATTAGAAATATGTTGAGACATCATTTCTCACTATTCATATTGGTAAAACTTACACATTTAAAAGCACACTCTACTGGCAGGACTGCGGAGAAACAGGTACCAGCTCTCTCTGAGAGTGGGAATGAGAAATGAAAAATATTTTTCTATGGAAAGGAAATTTAGTGATGTCTGACTAACCTACATATGCACCCTTTGACACAGAAATCTTATTTTCAGGAATTTTTCTGGAAGATTCTCCACCAGTATGAAAACAGGCATGCACAAGATTGTGTGGTTCAGCATTATATACTTTTGTAAAATTTCAGAAACTACTAAATGTCCCAATGAAGTAAACTGATTAAAAAATTGTGATTTTCCATGTAATATTGTACTATGAGGAACAGCTGGTATATTTCCAAGGTACATTATTGAGGAAGTTAAGAAAGCATCCAAAAGTTTTATATAGCATGCAATGTTTATGTCAGAAAGAAAGGGAAGTGAGAAAATAATTTCCATCAGTTTATTTTTGTAAAAATAAAAGAAGCAGAAATTAATGAAATGTGTTATATAGAGGAAGCATGTGTGTGTGTGTGAAAGAGAGAGAGAGAGAGAGAGAGAGAGAAGCAGGGGTCCTCAAACTACGGCCCACGGGCCACATGTGGTGGTGTGAATTTTATTTGTTCCCATTGCGTTTTTTATTTCAAGATAAGATATGTGCAGTGTGCATAGGAATTTGTTCATAGTTTTTTTTTTTTTTTTTTTTTAACTATAGTCCGGCCCTCCAGTGAATTGGCCCCCTGTTTAAAAAAGTTTGAGGACGCCTGGTCTAGAGCAAGTGGAAGCAGTGAGAAGGAATGCCCATTCCCTAGGCATTCCTTGTTTCATTTTGCATAATTTTGATTTTTCGAATCATGTTAAGATTATACATATTCAAAAATAAAATTAAATGTACAATAATGAGGAAAAGCCCTAAAGTGGAATACAAATTGAAAAAATGAAGTCAGCTCCAGTTTAAATTAGTAGCATAACCACATTTAAGAAAAAGAAAACTAAACCAGATAACTTTTGAGAATAGCTTTGCCCTCTTGCTAAAGGTGTGTGTGTGGAAGGGGGAGCAAAAAGATAGGAACACAAACCCTGATGTCAATTTAGAGGTCTTCCTTTCATTGTAGCATGGTTAATGGAATTCTGCCATGACGCTGTGTGCAAAGTCAAAAACATAGTAATTTTGTTGAATATTGAGAATTTTGCCATGGAAGGAGAGTGTTACAAATAGGGAACATGTAAGGGCAAGGAAGAGGCTATGGGAGACATCAGTACCTACTCATTAATTCTGTATGTTCTGTAATAGTCTGCTATGTAGCATATGCACACGTATTCTAGCTCTGTCCTCTAAAAAGCCTAAAAGCGATAATACTCCAGAACAAGTAGATCGTGCTTTCTAAAATATCATTCTTTGTTAAAAGGAACCAGAGAGAAATTTGGAAATTATGTGTGAGCTTTGACAATCTTGTTGCTCTAGGAAGTAGGAGCTATGTGAGGCCAGGGGTGTGTTAACTTGACTGTGGCCATCATTTCACAATGTTACATATATCAAATCATCGTGCTGTGTGCCTTCAATATGCATAACGCCTTAACTAGATGCATTTTATGTGTCTATTATACCTCAGTGAACCTGGGGAAAAATTTTAAAATTTTTTAATGATAAAAATATATCTCCACTGGCTCGGTACCTGTGGCTCAGTGGGCTAAGGCGCCAGCCATGTACACTTGAACCGGCGGGTTCGAATCCAGCCCAACCCGGCAAACAACAATGACGGCTGCAACCAAAAAATGGCCGGACGTTGTGGCGGGCGCCTGTAGTCCAGCTACTTGGCAGGCGGAGGCAGGAGACTTGCTTGAGCCCAGGAATTGGAGATTGCTGTGAGCTGTGATGACACAGCACTCTATCCAGGGTGACAGCTTGAGGTTCTGTCTCAAAAAAAAAAAAAAAAAAAAAAAAATATATATATATATATATATGACATGCTAAAAGCAGTTAGAAGCCAGCTTGAAGAGGCTCCTGAGGTGAGGTGCTGAGGAAAGCAATGTTACTTATGCTGTATTTCTGCTAAAAATATACATATAACCTGAATCTGATCATGAGGCAACTGCAGACAAACTCACACTGAGGTGCCTACTACAAAAAAAAAAAAATCTATCAATGAAGCTATCAACATTATGAAAAATCAAAAGGAGAACCCCCCCCCCCAATGTTCTGGATTAAAAAACAGGCTAAAGGATGCAATAACTAATGAAATACATGTGAATCTTAGAGCACATGAAGAAGGTGCCATTGAAGATGTTATCACAACAACCAGACACGTTAGACTACGAGCTGTAGATTGGATGTATTATGTAGAAAGTTTGCATTATTTTCATAATTTCTTTGTAAGCTTGCGAATATTTCAAGGAGAATAATTGGGAAATTGGGGAAAAAAATACAGAAATGCAAACAATCTCGGAGAGCAAAAACAAAGATTCAGAGTTAGGACAAATTAAAGCTATAGTAATTTTTAATAGCGTACTGTTGGTGCAAATATAAACAAATAGACAAAGAGAACAGAGTCCAGAAAATGATGCATACATTTATTAGTAACAATGCTAGATCAATTAGTTATCTGTATGAAAATAAGTGTTAGCTCATAAATAAAATTATATGATAAAATGAATTAGAAGTGGAGCCTGGTCTTAAAAGAAGAGCTTTTTTCCGAAGTCATTCGGAGAAAACTCGGTGGACCATCTTTCTGACCCTTGGGTAGGCAATGATTTGCTAAGTAGGACACAAAGCAATAACATTCATAAAAGACACTGTTTAGAAAATGTCAAGGCAAACCCAACTGAGAGAAGATAATCATTTATAAAAAGGAGCTTCTACAAATAAAAAGGCAAATGGCTAATTTAAAAATGGGCCAGATCGCCTGCAGTCCCAGCTACTTGGGAGGCTGAGACAAGAGAATCACCTAAGCCCACGAGTTGGAGGTTGCTGTGAGCTGTGTGACACCATGGTACTCCACGGAGGGCGATAAAGTGAGAAGTCTCTACAAAAAAAAAAAATCTGGGCCAGAGACTTAAATGACACGTGATAGAAGAAGATATTCCGTGACTGGTAAGAATTTAAAGCAAGTTCCATGAAATTGAAACCAGAATGGCAATAGACAGGCCACATCTTAGTGTGGAACTCTTACGTAGCCAATGGATGGTTAATAGATAAAACTGCTCTGGAACTTTCTTTTGTAAAATTTATGATCACTTAGACACTTGGCTTACTTGTAATCTAGAGATTCTATTTTTAGTTAGACTACCAAGTACAATGGGGACATATGCTCACCAAAAGACACGTATACCAATATGTACGACAGGTTTTATTCATCATATTTCAAAGTTGCAAACAATCCAAATGTCTGTTGGTGTGGGAACAAATAAGGTGGGGTATATTCACAACGTGCAGTTATAAAAATAACCAATGCCTGTTACATGCAGCCATGGGGGCACCTCTCACAGACATTATGTTGGGTGAGAGAAGACTGTATGTTACACGGCTCTGTTTATACGCGGCGTGAGAGCAGACAAAACCAGTCTATTGTGACAAAAGATAATAGTTGGTCACACAGTGTTGATAGTGACTTTATGATGGCCCAGCCACTGAGCAGGGATACAGAGAAAAATGTTATCTAGTAAGTACATATGCTCTGTATGATAGTCTGGACGATACATACACGCTACTCGTATACATGTGTTCTACATGTGTAAAAATTAATTGAGCTATGCTTTTGAGATGATTATATGGTATTCTCTCTCCACAACACACACACATATTTTGATTGACGAAAGGCGTTTTTATAAAAAATGAAAATGTAAAACATTATACAATTCAGAAGTATAATTTTAGGGGTGGAAGGAACTTTATTCAAAACAGAACACTCAGCAGCCAAAGAAAAAGAAGAGGTGGCCAGCGGCTTGGCGGGGTGCACCGGGCGTCGCGGAAAGGCGGGGCTCTGCTCGGCCCCCGCTCCCCCCCACCTGCTCGTCCCTTCCCGCCCAGGCCGGAGACCTCGGCCCAGACTCCCTGCAGCTCGCACGGTGGGAGCACGGTCCCGGTTTGGGGGATCGACCCCAAGTCCTTGTCTTTTGTGTTTAAGCCCCAGTCTTGTGGCGTCTGTTTCCCTTACTTTTTTTTTTTAATTTCCCTTTCTTTTCCTGGGAGTCAGGGGAGGGAGATGTAAATCCGGAATGCCCAAGTGGAACCGTGAGCTGGGCTGAGGCCGGACCGAGGGTGCGCATCGCACATGCTCCGCAAAGCATCCCCGCGGGTCCACTGGGCCAAGGGAGGAAAATCAAAGCCTGGCAGTCTATCCTTTGAAGATTCTTGACCTTGTATTTTGCTTTCACACTTATGGCCAGAAAGCTTGCTTTTAATTTTCCTTTCCTCTCAACCTATTTGGCTTAGAAAAAGAAATCTTGTTCTAGGAAATGGGATTCTTCCAAGGTAAAATAAAATGTTTAGATCTACCAAGCGTGACCCACTAAGTTTAATACATGGAGCATCTTAAACTCCAGAAGGGATCAGGTTGCATTATTTCGTAAACACAGCATACTGAACTCACCTGAGAACGGAAAAGAATGCAGAGCATAGGGTTGTAAAAAGAGCATCACATTTTCTTGTCCACTGACTGAATTGTTAAAAAAAAAATCTTGGGACACTTATTGTACTGACATTTTACAAAATCATTCAAGTACCAGTCTGTTTCTATTATAAACAACTTGTAAGTATTTTTTGCTCATGTTCAAAAAATAAGGAATATGGTAAAGAGTCTAAAACTTCATTTAAAGAACGAAACAACAAATGTCTCATGAACTACTCAAGAGAGGCAGTGTCACAGTGATCAAGAAAACATTGGAGCCGACTGCCTGGATTTTAATCTTCAGTACTCAATCGCTAACTGTGTGATCTTGAGGAAGTCAATTAACTTCTCTGTGCTCTGGGATACAATGTGAGAATTTTAATTCACCTTTAACCAACATAAAGCCTTCATATTGATTCTAGGCCTTTCATATGATCAGTGTCTGATGGTTACTTTTACCCATGTTCCTATTATTGTGTTAAAAATGGAAGCACAAAAGAATTATTTCTACTTGAAGCTTTCTTACAGTACATTTAAAAATTATATGGAGACTTGGCATATTTCTTTAAGCAATTAAGGAAAAATAAAGTATCAACTGATTTTAAAGGCTCAGTTTTGCTGCGAAAGTTAGACAGAAGGGCAGAGTCTGATAACAGCTCGTATATCCTGGGAGCTTGAGGAAGTGACAAAGATGGTTGGAAAGGGAAGAGTCCAGGAGTGCTTGGTTTTCATAGAAGAGGGGCCCGGTAAGTGCATTTAAGTGGTAGAGATGTGGTAGGCAGAGGAGGATGAGGATGCTGGAAAGAGTCCTGGGAAGTGATGGTCTGGGTGAGCTCAGCATCTCACAGAGGTAGAAAGATGACAAAGCCAACAGGGAACAGCTCCACTGTTAAAAAGCAATATTGCCAACAACTGTACTCCCTCCACTGCCATGCTCATGTGGTGAACCCAAAAGCAAGGGGGAAAGCACCACAAGGCCTCAACTTACTTATCCTAAATATTTTAAGAACAAAGCCGTTTGACAATATTAAAGAAATAGTCGAAAATATAAAATACTTTCTGCGAACTATTTTTTTTATAGAAAAGCAAAATTCCTAGTGAATTTACTATGTTGTTGATACTGTAATACTTACATGGTGAAAGACTAGTTTTTGGAGTGATTATTACAAATGAAAACATAAATGCAATTTTTGGTGTTTGTAATACGGAAATACATGGAAATGAAGTGTACCTCATGGTTCAACCAAACAGAATGTCCTTTGCTTTTTGCTTTTGGATCTTTCTCTCTCCTACCTCCAACAGTCCTTTTATTTATTTATTTTTTTGTTTATTTATTTATTTATTTTAAGAGACATGTTGCCCTTGGTCGAGTGGCTCACAGCAACTTCCAGCTCCTGGGCTTAGGCGATTCTATTGTCGACTACAGGCGCCCGCCACAACACCCGGTGTTTTTTTGTTGCAGTTGAACCCGCCACCCTTGGTATATGGGGCCGGCGCCCTACTCACTGAGCCACAGGCACCGCCCCCAACAGTCCTTTTTATTGGTATGTGTTTAGTCTCTATTCCTTGGGAAAGGCATAATTCGGGGAGCTCTTTGCCAAATATCCTAATCCCCAGAAAACCCCCTTTCCAAGCATAGAATCTTAGTAGAGCACAGGAGGAGATCAGCCAACTTAGCACAAAGTGTGCTAAGGAAAGGGCTGGTTTTAGCAAACCACCTCAACCTTCGCCTTGGCGAGTCTAAAAAGAAACGCGGTGCAAAAGGGCAGGGAGCGCTGGGGGGACCACACTGCGGGGCTCGCTCTCTCCGCTGCAAGGTGCCAGTCCCTGGGACCTTTCTTCCGGGCCCCTGGGGGATCCTGGACCTCCCCCTTCCTGGCCCCCAACTCCGAGTCCATTCAGACCTGGCTTCTCTCGTCCTGCGCGTTGTCAGGCGTGTAATTGGGGAAACTCCTCCCCGCCGGGACCGCCCCGCCGGCGCTGCTTGAGGACTGCCCCTCGCTGCCCCCACCTCCGAACGCGCAGAGCCCTCTGCCCTGGCTCCGGCACCCGGCTGTGGCTCTCGGCTCCCAGCGAGAGGGGAGGCGCGGCGGGGACCGAAAGTGTGACCCGCCCGGCTTCCCCAGCGGCCGCCCGCTCCCTCCGCCCCGCTGCAGGGAGCCGGCGCCGGTGCGCGGGCGGGGGCGGCGCGCCACGGTGGCCCAGCGTCCCGCGTGCGCCCCGCGGAGCCGCGCGCACACCCGCCTGCCGTCGGGGGCGCGGGCGGCGCCGGAGCCGACACCTGTCCCTCCGCGGCGACCCAG